>JAHWLF010000486.1:0-13763 GCA_024679295.1 Phytophthora parvispora
CTGCTGCGCGCCAAGGTGTTCATGCGCTACGACTACGCCTGGTGGGCTGTTTTTTCACGCCGGTTGCTATGCATTTACGCAGGTCTAACCCCTGTTTCCCCGCGCAGGAAGGAGGCCGAGTTCAAGGACGCCGACTCGCGCATCACGGGCATCGGCTGCCGCCTGCTGTACCTCCACGCCGCGTGGGTGGAGACCTACCATCACTCCTCCCCCTCCGACGCCTCTGTGCCCCGAACCAAGGCCTACATCGAGCCCAATGGCTTCGAGGCGTTCCAGGAGCGGCTGCGGAAGGCCTGCGAGCTCATGGGATACGACGTCGTGGCCGACCCAGAGACCGCAGACCTTCTGTTCGTGTACGTGGCCCCTCCCGCCGAGCAGCGCAGTGCTGAGGGCCAATTTGAGACCTTCAGGAAGGCTGTGGAGCAAGCAAAAGACAAGAAACCGGACGAGAAGCCCATGTTCTGCTTCCTCTTGGGCGACGCGGACTTCCTGCCGCTGCCCAAGACGGAGGAGGCCGAGAACACGAGGAGCTTGAGTGACTTTGCTATCTCCCAAGAGTTCTCGCCCATTGCGGGCGAGGCGGAGTATGGATCTGTGGCTCAATTTGCCGTGGAGTTTGTGCCCGAGAGTATGGAGAACTTGAGCGACGAGTTCAAGGAGGAGAAGACGAGGAAGCTCGACTCGCTCATGAGCAGGTTCGGCTGCGTGGGGCAGAACCTCATGCACCACACCGAGAAGTGGGAGTTCTACGCACCGAGCGACAGCGTGTTCTGCCACGGAGAAGACGACCCGAAGGGTGTGACCCACCCGAGCGAAGAGGACACCATGTTCTGGTTCAAGGAGGCCAAGGGCAAGACCTGCGACCAGTGCCACGCACCCAGTGAGAAGCTGTCCAAGTGCGCGAGGTGCCGAGACGCCGTGTACTGCTCGAGGGAGTGCCAGAAGGCGGCGTGGAAGCTGCATAAAAGGCTGTGCGGCAAGACCCCCGAGGAGATCAGCGCCCCGAACGAGGAGAAGAAGTAACCAAACGCAGTAAAGTAATGCATACGGAGTAGATGATGCATCACATTTTGATTGTATTGAATACGGAGAAATGGGCTCGAAAGGCTAACATCATGCGAATGTGTTCGTGCACAGACGTATTGAGGTGAAAAATGCCGGTTGCTGTATTGAAGCATCATCGCTGGTGTTTGGTATCAGACTATCCACGCTGAGTTCCACGCTCTTCATCGCGGGAAGATACCCTTTTAGTTGTTGTCCTTAACCCCCTTAGTGCTGCTTCCGCTTCGCCTCAAGAATGAACAACCGAAGCACCAATGCAGGCAACAAAAGCGATCGCGGCGAGTCTTTCGTAAGCATGGTATCGCCCCAGGCAGGCGATGGGTACTCGGAGGAATCAAAGCCACAGACTGTGGAGGAAGTCAAAACTATGCTGAAGCTTCTTGGGCCCGTGGTGTGTACTCGTACCTCAACGGTGTTAGGGAGAACAACTAATGCTTTCTTGCCGAGATAGATGGCAACGACGTTCTTGGAGTTCCTGCCGGGCTTCATGTCGATCATCCTCGCTGGCAATATGGATTAACCTTTTCCATTATGGTAAGCATGCACACTCGTGTTAAGAGGAGTAATTGCTCATTAGATCGTTGGCACAGTCACTGAACGTCACGACACTGTCGGTCGGACTGGGGTTAGCGTCAGCTTTGGACACGCTGTGCTCGCAAGCTTACGGGGCCAAGCGGTTCGAGAAGATCGGTGTATACTTTCAAACTGGAGTTGTGATCCTCTCTGCAGCCCTCGTGCCAATGCTACTCATCAACTCGTTCGCTGAGCCTATATTAAAGGGATTTGGTCAAGATGAAGAAGTGGCGCATTTGGCCGGAAAATTTTCTCGGTGAATGCTTCCAGGTGTGCCGTGCCTTTTCCTCTACGAGCCCACGCGCAAGGTGCTGCAAGCTCAAAACATCATGACTCCTCTGGTCACCATTGCGATAATTGGCAACGTTGTCAATGTCGCTGCTGGCTACGCACTCGCCTACCACACGTCAACCGGCTTCAACGGCATCGCTATGGGAAGAAGCTTGGGCAACTTTGTCCTGCCGCTACTGCTTGTGCCATACTTCATGTGGCGTCCCCATCACTTGAGGCGGTGGTGGTGCCAACCCTGGGACCTGAAGGCTGCCCTGCGCGACGCCGGCCTCTTCATGCGACTTGGAGTGCCCGGAATGTTGATGCTTGAGATGGAAATGTGGGCGTTTGAGGCGCTCTCCATTCTCGCTGGCTTGCTTCCGGACAGTGTTGTGGCAGTTGCTGCTCACTCTCTGATGGTCAACGTGAGTGTGTTGATTTACACGGCATATGCAGGCCTGTCACTAGCTGCCAATATTCGAGTTGGGAACTGTCTCGGAGCCGGTACGCCTCAGACTGCCAAGCTGGTACGCACCGTCGCGTTAGCAAGTACTCTGGTTCTATCAACAATTTTCGCAGCGTTGCTCTTTGGACTCAGTGATCAGATTCCTCGTCTGTTTCTCGACGAAGGCAGCAGCGCAAAGCTCGCTTCCAACGTCATGGCTGTCTGGTCACCACTGACAGTGATGGACGGGCTCAACGCAGTGGTTCAAGGCGTGTTTCGAGGCGCGGGAAAGCAAAAGGCTACCGCTGCTGCCAACGGGTTGTCGTACTACATCTTTGGTGTACCCCTCGGAGTTCTGTTGGCATTCCAGTGTGACCTTGGTGTCAAAGGTTTGTGGCTTGGCATCAGTTTTGGCAATATTGTGGCAATCAGCGCGATGGTCGTGCTAATGCTGCGATACTGGAACTGGAAAATCCCTGCGGACGAGGCACACGCGCGAACAGTCTATAGAAGGACAATTTTGTGCTGAATCTTGAAGGGCTGTCCACAGTTCTACTTTTCCGCGGTAGTTGCATACTTTATTGGAAGCGGTCCACTTTGATGACGATGGCCAGACTTCGGCGCCGAGTCGATTGATATCGAAGCCGATTGCCCCTCCGAGTGGTTGATGCCTCTCGGGGTGCAGACCCAGAAGCTTGCCTTCCAGTCCAATGGGTCGGTAGCCAGTAGAATATGAAGCAGGGGTGCAAATGCCTCAAAACAGGTCCTGGACGTATTCAGAGCCTCAAACATTTCGCCCATATTCGCCGGTAGCTCCCCCAGCTCTTGAACGATGTTAGCGGCCTCATCCGCTTCTTCAGTGTCTCCCGTTGAAACAGTAGGTATGTCTTCGCTGCTGCCCTGCTCCGGCGATGTCTGCGTCTCAGGTTCTTTTTCCTCCTTTTTGAGGTCAGCCGCCGGTTCGACGGGTGAAAATGTGGACACAGCAGTAAACTCCGTGTTCAAGATGCCTACTACAGGCAGCACACCGATACCCTTCTTCTCTGCAGCGTTTGCAGCTCCTGCACCCGATAGTTGACACGATTCAATCTCCTGCAAAATAAGCAGGAGCGCTGCACCCCAGTGTTCTTCCATGTCTCTCTTCGAGCAAGTGGTGATGTGTTGCTCTTTGAGGTGTTTGTAAGCTCGCTCACAGAGCTTGAGTGCTAGACGCGTGAACGAGTGCTTCTGCAATACCTGCGCAAATGCTTCTGAACTGAGTGAAAGTAAGTCGCAGGCTCGAGCTGTACGCACGGTATAGGCGCTGATTGTTGAGCCTAACAGCCCTCGCTCGCCGAAGTAGCTGCCATCGCGAAGGCCAAGCGGGCGATGCATTAATGATCGACTTCGCATTGTGAGATGGCCCTTAACCACGAAGTACATGGCTCGAACGATGCTTCCTTCGGTCACGACGTTTTCATCCCGAGGATACGTCTCGAATCGCAGTCTATCAGCGAGCGAGAGGGTCAGTGCGTCGATGGACTCGTCGCCCTCCCAGCAAACCGGGGTGATGACCTTCATGACAAACCACTCCAGTGGTTTCTTGGATACATGCAGTACGCAAGCAGCTCGAATATCTTGCGGCATCTCTTCCAAAAGTTCTTCGTAATTAACACCAGCATGCGATGACCACAACGACGTCATAAACGCATAGGTTCGAGACCGAATATTCTCGCTAATGCGCAAGCGTGTCATGTAGAGCTCCACTGCAATGTGATTCTTGCGAAAACCAACTTCTAGTCCGATGAACGAGATAAATAAGCTTGCAAGTTCGCCGATCACGAAGGACATCACGATCAGTCCCGTAAATGAGATAGCGATGTGGAACGCGTACAATGAAGCCGTGTCGGGATCAGGGTTATACCCTTTCTTGACAAACATTGTAGTGGCGAAGAAGAGTCCACGTAGAAATCGTCGAGACAATTGTGTAGCCGATGGGTTGTGAGGATCTGAAATGTTCAATTCCTCTGACGGTAGCCAGGAATCCCATTGCGTGCCAAACCCCGCCTCCGTAGCCACTGCCAGATAGGCGCAAGCAGTCCAATACATCATCAGCAAATACAGGAGCCACACGTGCCAGAAGCGTTTGACGTCGTTGGCCACGCCACGGCGATTCAACTCGTCAAGGTAGCTTAAGATATTCAGAATTTTAACACAACGCAACAACTTCAGCCACTTGATGCAACTGAATAGGGCCACCAAATCATAAAACGGGATAGCAGCAATAATATCCCAGGCCATGCGCTCCTTCTTGTAAACGCTGCGTAACTTCTGGTCGTAGAGCTCCATGGAAGCTGGTGATTCTTGAACGTGCCAACTGAACCAAATGTCCACGACAAACGTAATCTCGCACAGAAGCTCCAAAAATTTAATAATGGTCACAACAACTGTTACCCGGCCCATAGAATCCATAGCAAGCTCATAGGGTATCATGATCGCAGCATACACGGTGCAAGCCACCATAAAGCGTAGCCAACCGAGGTGGAATTTGCTCTGGACAGCTGTACCGTGAATGAGTCCATTCCCCACTTGAAGAAGAGGTGTGAGTGCGTATTGATCGAGAAAACGTACCATCCTTAGGTTTTTGTGCGAGTTGTTGCTTCCGCCGTGATATCGTCTCTCTTTCAAGCCTTCAGCGCGTTCATTCATTATATCGGAGCGTGATACAACCAGACCAGTGGAAATAGTCATTCCTCGACCTTGCACGTCGCGCGAAACTTGTTGAAGGCGTCCTTGCTCACGATGAATACTAACTAACTGGAGCACCTTCTCCTTCCAGTTCGGGTACCTGTCAAACACAAGTTCTAGAGATTCGCGAGATAACCTGTATAATATGCAGGAAGTCTGTGCTTGGATGTGAGCATTCCGTTGGGCGGCAGTAAAGAGTCCATTTTCACCAAAGTAGCTTCCCGCAGCAAGTTCATTCACTTTCTTTGGCTGATTGTGAACACTGTGCTTTTCGCTGTTACTTGTAACCATCGTAACGATATCGTCCAATCTAGGGCCGACTCGATGTGATGTGCCATTCTCATCACTAGCTTTCTTGACGGTTAAAGCCTCTACAGCTTCTTTAAAAGTGGTTTTGTTACGATTTGCAATTCTCAACGGTAGAAGTACGTTCAGCACACCTGTGAAAACGAAGTACATGTCGCTACCACTCTCACCATACTTGATAACATACTCGCCACGTGAAACGAGCACTTGAGTGAACTGGGACACCAGCATTCGAGTAATCGATCTTTCCATTCCTGTTAGAAAAGCGACTTTTTCGATCATCGGCATGAGGTACACAAATCGAATATCCGTGAGCAGTGGTGGTGGTAGACAGTTAACCAGAATGTGCTCCTGCGTAATTGTGTGGAACCGCTTGAAAAGCAAAAACGTTTTTACGCGCTTTCGGAGAGATCCTGGCATCTGGAAGTGGTCGAGCATTTGGCAAACAGCGTTCATTTTGGCATTGAACTCCTTCGTCTCGGAACCCGTGAGCTCGATGATATCTGTAAAATTTCCAATTACGTAAGCGAACAAGAAGTACCCTGCGGTCATGGTGATGACACTGAACATGGCTTCAGCAGTCGTATGGGGGGCATCAGACGACCCTGAAGACGACATCAGGCCAAAGGACCAGTACAATGAAGCAATATACTGCAAGATACGGGATCCATCCTCCAAATCTTCCGATGGAAGCCATGGATCATCACCAAAGGTGGATGTCTTTCTGCCAGAATAGTTAGGAGTTGCTTCGTTCGAAGCAAAGTTAAACCACAGGCATCCAAGGATATGAGACAGCATGAACGTGTAGTAGAGTAGCTTGAATATACGCAGCTCAGTCGTCCGTTTTAGATATCGCTCCTCCAGGGCAAAAAGTTGTTTCGGAACCTTGGATAATCGCAGCAGTTTATTGACGTTCAGTAAACCCCATCGCTCGCGGGCTGGTACGTTCCAATTCACGACGTACAGTGGTAGGAGCGCTACAATGTCTAAGGCAAAGGCCCCCGACCTTAAATACTGATGTTTGATGCGCTGCATATCCATCGTTTTGTTTCCGTACTCGTAAAATCCTAGTCGTGATCGAATCCACATGTCGAAAACGAAAGATAGCTCCAAGAAAACCATCAATGCGTCAGCGACCCAGTATCCTTCATCCAAAGGAAAGCACGCTTCAAACACGACTAGAGCCCATTGCACCGTCATTACTGCAAAGACCCATGTTTCCCAGCTTAAGATAAAGAACGAGTCGGGGTCATAAACAGTCGAGAAATAGTTCCTTACCCCAGTAGATATCTTGAACAGTAATGACGATCGTTCATGTCCAACGCTCACATCTTGCTCATTGTCTGTACTCATACTCGCCAATCTCTTTCGCAATAATCGTTGATCAAGCGCCAGAAGTTCCGATTTGAATATGGGGTAAATCGTTTCCATAGCCTGCAGTTGATCCCGCGAAACAAAAAGGAGGACGCAGCCACTATTCGCGCTGACATGCTCAGTATATCCCTCTCCACGCTCTTGGTGCATGAGAGCTGCCGCTCCGAAAAAGCTTCCACGAGATATTTCAGCCGGCGAATCCCCCATTTGCACCACACACACACCTCCCTCAAGAAGAAAGTATAGGCCTGTTGCGTAGTCACCATGACGATACACGGTCTCACCTTGCCCGTACAGAACGAATCGGGCATTTTCAACCAGCAGTTCTTCGAGCTTCTCTCGCACAGGTTGCACACCCTCTAACAGCGTTAGCGTCTCCAATACAGGTTCACAAATGCTCCGCAGTAAATCAAGCCGAATGGATCGAGGAAGATCAGCGAGCAACTCGTTAATCACTGCACCGCGATGGGATGACCACCAATAGTCCAGAAACGATTTCACACGATGATGAATTGTCAACGGGGCCTTTTGACGGCGCAAAAAGCGCTGGATGCGAGTACTTGCCTCAAAAAACAGCTTTTGCTCGAAGGCTGAAGCGGTTAGACGTTTTTGCACGTTATCCACGACAACAGCAGAGACCAAGAAGCCGCCAAGCATGAGAATAAGTGCCGCAATCAACTGTACGTCACTTGTAGGCTCCAAACTACTCCCTGGTGCAGCGAGTATTGTAACAGCAAAGTACAACGACCGAGAGTACTCCATAGCAGTCAATTCTTGTAGGATCTTCCGGTCAGCGCTTACATGATAAATAGTATCGTTGCAGTTCTCAAGATACGTTGCATTCAACCTGCGCAGGCAAAGACTGGTGGGGCATATCCAGGCGGCGTTTTCATCAGGGTCAAATCCCTCGATGTACGAAATCCCAAAGTAAATGCACGCGACGACGTGAACGATCATGAATAAAAGGATTCCAAGAAGCACAAGCTGCCGTTTGCCGCTCAAAAATATGAAGTGCTCGATCTCGTTGATGTGATTTCTCAACCGCAACACGCGCAAGAGCCGTGGAAGACGCATCAACCCGTAATTTACCATGTTTAAATATTCGTAAGGGAACGCACACAATATGTCAAACAGAAACCCATCGCTCAGATACCTTCGTGCGCTCCGATTAGGGTCCATGATTTTCTCGGAGTTGTCCATGAACGACAAATTCAGATTTAAGAACAGATCAAGTATTAAGCCGAGATTGGAGATGGTATCAACTGTCAAGGTCGTCCAGGAAGGTTGTTGCCAAAGCGGAAAAAATACTTGGACAGGAATCATGAGCCAGCAGTAGCATAAATTTGATAACAGTAACAACAACCACCACTTGCGTACACGCGAAAATTGATCAATGCATTTTCGAAACAGTAAGCATTTCCAAACACCCCGATGGTTATATCGTGACGTCCGGACTTGCTGGTGATCGTATGGTCTTCTACGTATGTTGCGCCCGCTACTCGCTCTGTGCCCAGATGCCAATACAGGGTCCTCACTTGGTGTTGAACGCCCTGTTTCTCGTAAAACCTGTGCGCTGGTGTTACTTTTGAAGCTTGACTGCGATTGTGAAATTTCTGGTGGCGCAGGACCTACAACATTCTTTCTCGAGTGACGTCTGGATAATGACTTGCGGGGAGAAGAAAAGATATCGCTGCCCTTCCTTGTTAATACCCTGACGAGAGCAGAGGCCCCTGCTACGGCTCCTGCTGCAACGGAAGCATTTCGTAGTAACGTTCGTTTGTTGGTTTCTGCGGGGGCAACCACACTTGTGGGCAAGATCTTGCTGCCAACAACATGTTCAACGTTGTTTAGCTGGTGTAGGATGGCTTCCACGTGAGCGGCTATTGATGCTGCACAATCTGGGTACCCTTCAAGCACTCTCTCGCAGTGGAACCGCGACAATTTGTACAAAATCGCATACGTCGCCGATATAACTGTAGCAGTTCGTGGCATCGACGAAAATACAGATATCTCGCCGAAGCATGACCCTTTTCGAATTTCTCGCACCGTCACAAAGTTAACGACAATCGTAAGGACTCCTGAGTGCACAACGTACATAGCATCTCCGTAGTCCCCCGCTGAAAACAGCGTAGTCTGAGCAGGTACGGCAATCATTTCCAGCAAACTTGTCAATGCCACAATAAATTGGTCGCTGCATCCCCCAAAAAGCGAAACGTGGGCGATTGTTGACTTCAACAGCTCCACCTGAATATCATTCGCAATTGATGGGCACAGCAGCTTTGCAGTCTCACGGTCCGTTGACTCAGCATCTGTGTAGTACCGCTGTATGCAAAAAGCGTCAGCGCCTACAAGAATCACAGCCGTGGAAAGCAAAAATACTACGCACTTTGAGGTACTCGATAGCTTTGGCTTGCTGCTTCTCCGGAACACGGTGGAACGACAGTACATGGACGAGTTGGTTTATTCGTGCCCCCATTGCTTCAGCGTTATCGCTCTCGCACTTGGAAATGACGAAAATTGTAGCACATAGCGTCGTGAACATTGTAAACCCGCACAATGCGACCAAGATCGTAAACAGGAACTCTGTTGCGCGCTTGGGTAACTCTCCCTCGAAGAGTCCCGTCATGATCCCCACACTCCAGAACAACGCTACGAGGTAGTGCCTATGCAGCGAACTCTCATGCGCCGACCTTTCGGAGCTATGGGGTGGCAACCAACTGTTGCTGTGGTTGATATCCTCTCCAAAGCTGTAGCGAATGCAAGCCAGGACGTGTGCAAGATACACCGTGGATGCAAGAACCTTGAGCAGCTTGAGCACAACAAAATGCCTAGCATAGAACTCGTCCAGGTTCGACACTAGATGTGGAAATCGTGCCCACCGGACCAGCTTAACGAATAAGAGCTTCGCTACTTCATGTGGATACCACGCAACGAGAATCTGTGTCGGTAGAATCGCAATAACATCAAGGGCAAACTTACGCGACCGCACATACTTCTTGATCGTACGCTTCGTGTCGCGAATGAGGTTGCCGTCCGAGTGGTAGCCTGTATGTGCTCGGACGTACAGGTCCACAGCGAACACAACTTCACACAGAATGACCACCACAAACAGCACGGAGACTTTCTCGACAGCCTCGGGCTGGAATGCCAGAAAGTATGGCAACAGAAATGATTCGTGGAGCAGACAGAGGAGCAGCACTTGTTCCCATACTTTGACGAGCGTTGAGTTCGGGTCGAAGGCGTCCTGGCGGTCCTCGACCACGATGCTGGCCAACCTGGTGTGGAGACTAAAATTGCTGTGCACCCGTCCGACAGACCGTCGCCCGAAAGACAGCATTCGCCATGACAGAACCTCGCTCCCTTTGCTGCCCTTGCTGCCCTTGCTCCCCTTGCTGCCGGCGCTGACGTCGCTCGACTTGACCATGCTGAGCACGGCATGCAAACCACCGTGACGGTGGGTCTGTCTACCTTGTGTCCCGGAGAGCAGCGACTAAATAAATAGCCATAACACCACGCAACCGTCACCAACAACACGTTCGCTGGCTGCTCGACGCAGCGGCAAAAATAACAACTGCGCTTGATCAAGACCTCTGACGTGAACCTTGCCCATACTTTCGTATCATCTGGACCAGCTCTCCGAGCTCGCACTTCATAATCTGAAGTGGCAGGCACGGACACGACGAAGGCACAGCAAACCATGTTCTCGAATCGGATTCCTAGCTAGTAGATTGGATTTGCTCGAGATGGTCTACGCTGCTGTTGCTGGTTTGTTGTCTCCGTGACGTGCAGAGCGAGACTGAGGTTCCAGTTCTCCTGCTTGACCGTGTTGAGCTGCTGCAGCAGTTCTTCATACCTTGAAAAGTCCTTCTGACGCTGTGTCTCGGTCTCTTGAATCTGCCTCTTCGCTAACGTCTCCTGCTCATTCGCGGTCGCCAACGCAGCCAGGAGCTGTTTTTGACGTGCTGCTAGTTCCGCAACCTCTTGCTCCTTGTGTGCCAGCGCCCTCTTTAAAGATGAAGAGGGGCTCTTGGTAGTATGAGGGGAAGAAGATAGTGTCCGTGTCGAGCTACCTGCTTGTCTTCGTTTCTCCGCACGCCTATATCGTCGCTCCTTGGAGTCGATCAAGGCATCCAACTCGTCAATACTTGGTTGGTGAGTACTATCGCTTGACTGCGATTCATCCTCAGATGACGAAACCTGCGACGACACGAACGACGTCGACTGCTGCCCTGCCAAACGGGCCGCTGCTTTTTCTTGCTCCATGGTAATCAGCGCTCTCAAGCGATTCTCTTCAGCGCTGTGATCGGTCATCAGTCCTTGCATTTGTTTGTCTCGCTCTTCATGGACTCGTGCCTCAGCTGCAAGTATTTGCTTTGCTAGCGATTCCTCCACTTCACGAATTCGGTGCTCGTGCTTGGTTGCGAGTGACTTTTTGTCTGTCTCGAGCTCCTTGCAGAGGTTCATCAGAGCTGCTCGCTCCCTCTCCAATTCACCCACTGCCAACTTCAATTGCTGCACTTCGTTCCTTAATCGCTCAACAGCCTCCTCACTTTTGTACGCCCGTGTTAGTGCGCTCTGTTCTCGTTGGAGTATGGCTTCCATGCGTACAGACAATTCTTCAGTTTCGCGCTGGAGAACCGCTAACGATCCTTTGTGTTGTTGGTGCGTGCTCGCTACAAGTGTCCGCGCTTTCTTTTCGAGCTTGGCTTTCTGCTTCACTAGCTTGAGCTTCATTCGCTGGAGGTCGCGCTCCAGCTGATCACACTTTAGTTCACCAGCTTTGCACGCTACTTGCGCCGCTACACGCTGCCTTACGATCTTCATATCAAATTCACGCCGGAATTGTGCCATCTGCTGCTGCATCGCGGATGTAGCTTGCTCGAGCTGCCTCTCAGCATTGGTGACCTGCTTCGCGCATCTCTGTTCGGCTCTCTCTTCACGTTCATGTGCCTCTTGTGCCCACTGCGACCTAGCCGTCTCCAATTCGAGTGTAAGCTGCGCTACTTTGACGGTAAGATCGGCTTTCTGCTGCTGGAGAGTCATGTTCTCCGCCTGCATTCTCGAGATTTCCTCGCTGTTCTGGTTGCTACTGTTCTCCTGTAGCTGTCCAAGTAGTCGGGCATTTTCGCGCTCGAATCGGTTCCTCTCCTCTGCTAGTAGCCTTACTGCATCAGCGCCACGCTTGCTTGCAAGCTGCAGTCTCTCTTCAAGTGACTGGATCACGCTATCCTTGAATGTTATCACGTCTTTGGCCTGCACCATTGCCTCCTCAAGCCGTGTCGACAAAGTATGAAGCATTAGACGATCATTGCTCGGCGCAGCCGATGCATCCTGTATGTTCTCGCGGTGAGCGGCGGTATCTTGGCTGGCTTTTAACGCTGTAACTTCTTCTCGCAAGCGTGACACTTCGTGTCCTACGCCATCGAACTTAATATTGAGGTCTTGTAGCTGAGCTTCAGCCGCATGTTTGGCTGTCAAAGCTTCGTGAAGCTGTTGCTCGTGCTCTACGACCTGGCAGCTCATCGTCTGGCTTAGTCTTGAAATCCGGTCGACGCACTTGTCCTTAATAGAAGTCTCGTGCGCCAACGCACGTTCCAGTTTACTTTGCACCGCACTGATTTGCTCCAGTTTTGCCTGAAGAGTCAAATCGCGTAGCGTATCACGTGGAAGATGCTTCAGTATTCCATCTAGTACAGCATGAATTGCACTGTCCTCTTGGCTGGAGGTGGGCCCGAATATAACGTCCGTTTTCGGTGGTGAGTTTGTGGCAGCTTTGGCAAGTTCGTATGCCTTTCGCACCCGTCTCGAAATGTCTGATTCCCTCTGATACTCTTCACTCTCGCAACTCGTGCTTGGACTCAAGCTGGGAGGCAGATCAGGTTCTCCAGCCACGAGGTACGGTGGGGCAACGAACGGGAGCTCACATGTAGAGTCACTAGCTGTTGTAGACCTATCATGCAAAAACAAGACCATCACACCGATTGGTAAGTTGAGATGATAAAGACATCGTCACACTTTGTCCTATGAACTCACAGCGGCGGCGGTGCTACTGATAATGCCATGTCGGAAAATAATGCGGCGTACCGATCAGTTGAAACGACAGAACTGGGGGCTTCAGGCGCCACGAAATCCTCTCTGCAACCTGGCGCCTGGTTTCCAGCTTCCTCCGGTAGCTGCTTTTGGTCTTCTGTGTTTTGGGGACGGCTCTTCCTTTGAACAAAAGAGTCCAGGTAGTTAACTCGACTTAAGTACTTAATTTCTTTCGCCTTGCACGCGTATAGCAGTGATTGGATGGCCTGTATCACACAACATAGCAACCAGTAGTCAGCACACCTACATATATTATGCAAATTCCCACAGCAGCTCACGCCCAAGCCGCTCCCTACCTGCTGCTGGAATTGCGCCGGCGTCTGAATCGCCACCAGAATGTACGTCGCACTACTCCCGCCCACGAACGCTCCAAAGCCCGCACTTAGCGCCTCATTCACTGGAAACTGCGCGTCCAAGAAGTACTGTCCTCTCTCCTTCTGCTCCTCCAGGTTCACTGCCTCTCCTCGTGGCTCAATAATGGAGCCTCCCTGAATGTCCACGACAACGAGCCGTCCGCGTCTGGCCTCTCCACTCGGAGACAGCGTCTCCACGTGCAGCACCAGCACAAAGTCCTGCGTCTCCATCGCCTGCACCCTCTCCAGAGCGCTCGAGTACAGCTGCAATGCCTCCGCCGCAGTCTCCACCGCCACCGAGCGGTCCACCAGCGTCTCCTCCGCCTTGTCCGGCACTAAAACGCTCGCCCCGGGCGCTAGAAGGTCCGTCAGCGCCTCGTTCTTGCTGGCATCGACGCCCCAGCAGCTCAGCATCACATTGTACCTCCACTCGGCGCTTAATTTGCGCTCTAACTCGCTGAAAACGCGCCTGATCGCCAGCGCAACCAGCCCAACCTCCGCCTGTCCAGTGCGCGGCTGCTGCTGGTCGCCGTGACACGCGAACGACTTGCCCGAGCGCGCCG
>JAHWLF010000487.1:0-13746 GCA_024679295.1 Phytophthora parvispora
CCCGCTTTCGAGCTCGATACTCGCGCCGCCTCACTCGGTCCTTCATCCGTTCAACCTCGCGCTTGGATTCTTCACCTCCGACCACGATCGGAGACTTTCTCGAAGACCCGACAGAGGCAAAGTTCCAGACGGGTAGAGGTAACGGCGGCTCCACCTTGACATCGATCAATGGCAACTCGTACGGGTCGAGGAAGTTCTCCACCTCAGCCAAGAATGCGGCGTCTGTAGTCGGCATGGTCATCGCGGAAATGCCCCACCATGGAGTCCACGTGAGCCCACAATTTGTTGTTCTGCACTTAACCGCGAGTTGAGCCGCATCATCCGAGCGTGCTTCTCCAATGATTACCATGGTGTCGGACAAGGTTACTTGGATTTGAAGCGCACGTGCAAGTTGATGTCGCCGTGGCATTCCGACGTGACGGCCGTGCGGCACCACCAACTTGAAGTGATCATTAAAGTCGGTGAACCGACAACAGCTCGACAAGTTTGTAAAAAACGCATCACAGAACCCCTGCGGCTTCAGACACTGAGGATAACCTCGGACCAATGCTCTACTTTGCTGGTAACTCAGACGCCTACAGTGCAAGGCGCTACTTCTCGGTAAGAGTCATGCTTTTCAGCGCCTCCGAACTCTGTCGTGCAGCAAGGTGATGCTGCGCGAGCAATTTTCAAGAGACGGCAGACATCGACAGGGAGGCTCTCTGCTGTCTGATCAGCTCCACCGTCAGTTCCTCAACCTCATGCAACAAACTCGCGCACTCGATCTGACGCCGCTTCCGATATTGCGCTCGTCTTTTGCGGTCCTTTGCTTTCGCTAACTCCAGCTTGGCAACAGCGTCATTGGTTTCTCTGCCTCGGTGGCTAATTTTCATTATATGCGGAACTTCTGGACTCGTTCGCGATAGGTAGCGTAGGCCGATTTAACCTCTCCTCTCCAGGCCGACGCGATCGAAGCTCAAACTTGGAATACCAGATAGAGAACAGGAAGACAGAAAGTTTCCACCTCGGCGAGAAAGGCTACGTCTGTGGTCGGCATGACTATTTGCAAAATCATAAACAAAAACTTGAGAAACATAAGCGACTCGTTTGGGAAATAACGTCGCAAGGACGTGCAGGTGGTGCCTGCAAATTGAATCACCAGTGTGTACATGTACATGTACTAAAACGCAGTTGGGGCACATAGTAATACGGTAAACAGATCCATCATTTGATTAGCAGCTTTTGAAGCTCCGCTATAACCGTCTTGTTGTTTTCAACCCCCCACGCCAGCAAGTTCGCATTAAATTGCCTCATCGCAGGTTTGTGACGGGTTCTAGTGTTTAGATGCATAGGCACATTTTGGACGCAAGTTCTGATCACCGTTCCAACCTTCGCACTCAACGCTGGAGTGGCCACACCCCAGCCTGTCTCGTCCGAATGCAGACCGACGAAAGCTCCTTCGCCCTCTGTGAACAATCTCCACACAAGAACCATGCGCTCGTTCTCCTCGTACCGACGGATGACGATGCGCTGAAGCGCGGTCGCCAGTTCACCAGAGTGTAACCGCGTGGTCACTCGATACTTGAGCGCCAGCGTATTGTCCGGATCCTCGACTTGTTGATACAGTTCTCGACCCTCCTGGCGATGGAATAAATGCGCAGCGTGCCATCGATACTGGCAGATATCCCGGTAGTTGAAGGGCATGGTTATCTTGCCTCTGAACTGGAAGAAGCCCGTCTCGATATCCTCATTCCACGACTGGAAAGGAGCATCCCAGTTTGCTTCAATCGACGCTAACCCCCACGTCTCCAGCGTGTTGTCGGTGCGTGCGTAGACTCCATCCAATTCTCGGACGAACGCTGCGAATATCTCGGTATCGCATGACTCGAGACGAATCCGCTTTCGTGACGAAGCGCTGAACTGCTCCGGAGGTTCACTTGTTGGCTGGCCATCCAACCTGTCGAGGCGCTCATTGACTAAGTTCTGGAAATCCTGCGCCAGTTTAACTTGAACTCTGATCGCTTCGTGCAACTGCTTCTGCTCCTCTTCAGACTTGAGTCGGGCTGCTAGTTGGCGTTCTGCAAGTGCTTTCCACGTAGATTCAAACCGGTGGCTACTCGCTTTGGTCTTCTCCAATTCCTCTGTGAGTCTCTCAATCTCGTAACATAACACCTCAAGTTCGGCCCGCTTTCGAGCTCGATACTCTCGTCGCTTCTCCCGGTACTTCATTCGTTCAACCTCGCGCTTCGATAGTGTACCATCATCTGAGGCTTGAGGCTTTCGAGTTGGATGGAGGGTGTTCCAGACGGGTAGAGGTAGCGGCGGCTCCACCTTGACATCGATCAATGGCAGCTCGTACGAGTCAAGGAAGTTCTCCACCTCAGCGAGGAATGCGGCGTCTGCAGTCGGCATGGTCAATGCGAAAATGCCCCACCGTGAGCTCACAATTTGCAGCTCAGCGCTTACTGTACCGCAAGTTGAGCCGCATCAACCGACTGCGTTTCCCCTGTGATTACCAAGGTATCGGGCGGCGTTACTTCGATTTGCGCGAGCTAATACCGTTGACAGTCCTATGCGGTACAGTACCACCAACTTGAGCTGATCATTAATTAGGCCCTTGTTCGGGTAGCAAAGTCGCTGAACGCCATCTGCTCGACAACACCTCCACAAGCTCATTACGGAACACCGGCGGCTTCGGACTTTGGGTAAACCCCGACTACTTTTCATGTACAGGTAACTCGGGACGCAGACGCTACTTCTCCGTGAGTAGCATGTTTTTCAGCTCTTTCGTGACTTTCACGTTGTTCTCGGACCCCCAGTCGAATAATTTTCTTGCGAATTGCTTGACATTGGGATCGCGATTCGCCACGCTATCGAGATGCATTGGCACATTGTTGACGCAGGTCGTCATGACTGTGGCTGTCTTGGAGGAGTTCAATGCTGGAGAAGCGACTCCCCACCCGGTCTCATCGGCGTGCATGCCAATGAAAGCCCCCTCGCCTTCAGTGAACAACCGCCAGACGATCACCATACGCTTTTCCTCTTCGTGTCTCCGCAAGACAAGGCGCTGAAGCACCGAAGCACTCTTACCGGACGCCAAGTGAGTCGTAATACGAAACTTCAGCGCTACTGTGTTCTCCGGGTCATCTACATTCGTGTAGAGCTGCCGGTTCTCCTGGCGGTGGTGCAAGGGCGCGGTATGCCATCGCGAGCGGCAGAAATCGCGGTAGTCGAACGGCAGAGTGACTTTGCCTCTGTACTCGAAGTAACCTGTATCGAGATCCTTGGTCCAGACTTCACTTGGTTCGCCCCAGTTTGCTTCAGTCGGGTCCAGTTTCCCAGCTCGTAGAATCTCGTCGGTCTGAGCGTAGAGCGCATTCAGCTCTTGGATGTACGAGGCGAAGATAGCTTCATCGGAAGGCTCCTGTCGAACTCGCTTGTGCTGGTAGAACACGGCACCCGACGTGTCCTCGATCACTTGATCGTCAGCCGCCAGGAAATTCTCGAGGCCGTTGACGCGCTCGTTTACCATAGCCCCAAACTCCCGGATCAGGGCAGCTCGGGCGTCGATAGATGTCCACAGCCGCTGCTGCTCTGCTTCAGCACTCCTACGAGCTGCGAGTTGACGCTCCGCCACCATCTTCCACGCCGAGGTGTAAACACTATCCCCATCTCGAGTGTTCTGGAGCTCTTCTGTTAGTTTTTGGATGTCTTGTTTCAGACTTTCGCGCTCCAGTTGGCGGCGTTCCCGATACGCTCGCCGTCTCTTGCGGTCTTTCGCCCTCTCCAGCTCGCGCTTCGGGTCAGCCTCGTCGCTGCCCTTCGTCTTCAAACTTGTAAGTGTACGGCGCGTAGTCCCCACTTGAGGAGCGATAGTCACGTCTCGCTTCGAAGCTGATTCAGTTGGTGTAGTTGACGCCTCGTTCCTGCCGTTATCGATGTCAGGGATGATCGGCAGGTCGCTCGACGTCAGGAAATGCTCCACCTCGGCGAGGAACGCTGCATCCGACGTCGTCATGGCCGATTCGTGACTGCAAGGACGACCACCCCTCGTTTGCCGGTGTGTCGGACAAGGTGTGCATATCGCTGGAGCTGTGCCTGCCGTCAAACGGCTAGGGGTTTTCACGCCATCAGCGATTACGCAGCGGTTCGTGAACAACAGTCATTCACGACTGACTGGCAGCAGCCTTCTCATGGCGGTGACATGATGCCACCACCGGCACATGTACTTGCACACGGTGTATGCGTGGAACTCCATCTATTCATCCTTGAGTAGCAGCTTCGCGAGCGCGTTCGTGATCTCGGAATTGTTTTCCGCTCCGGAGTCAAGCACGACGCCTGTGAACTGCTTCGCGACGGGCTCGTGCATCGCGACGGAGTTGAAATGCATCGGCACGCTGCGCACACACGTCCTCAGCATGGTTCCGCTCGCGACCGGGGTCGCCACACCCCAGCCCGTCTCGTCCGCGTGCAAACCCGTGAAAATGCCTTCGCCCTCCATGAACGACCGCCACACGATCACCATGCGCTCGTCCATTTTGTACCGGCGGATGACGATGCGCTGCAGTACCGACGCGACCTTGCCCGACGCGAAGGAAGTTCGGAGGCGGAACTTGAGCGCCACAGTGTTGTCGCCGTCCTCGATCTCGTCGTAGAGCTGTCGGTCCTCCTGTCGGTGCAGCATGTGCGCCACGACCCAGCGGGAGCGGCACGTCTCGTCGAAGGCAAAGGGCACGACGTGCTTGTCCGTGAACTGGAAATGGCCCGACTGGGTGTTCCTCGTCCACGTCTGCTTGCTGTCGCCGCCGTCTCCATCCACCGCGTCCAGTTCGCAGTCATGCAGCACAGTGTCGGTCTGTGCGTAGAGCGCCTCCAGCTCCTTCTCGTAGACCTCGTACAGCTCTGCGTCTGACGGCTCGAGCCGCACTCTCTTGTGTCGCGTCGGGGGCTCCGTCACCCCCACGTTGTCGACACTACCGAGTCGGTCGTTCAAAAACCCGCGGAACTTCCGGATCAGCGCCGCTCGAGCCGCCACCTCGACGCAGAGTCTCCGTTGCTGTTCCTCCGCGTCTTGGCGCAGCTCCCGCTGCCGCGCGGCGAGCACCTTCCAGGCGGAAGTGGCCGACGACACGTTGCATCTCTCTCGTCCGAGCTGCGCCGTGAGCTCCGCCACTTGACGCTTGAGCTCCTCCCGATGCAGCTTCTGCCGCTCGAGGTAGGCTCTGCGGCGCGAGCGCGCCTTGGCCTTGGTCTTCTGCTGGTTGCTCTGCTCCTCTGCGTCGACCGGGGTCGTCCTCCTGCGACTCGGAGGAGACTCGGACGGAGCAAGAGCTGCCGGCGGGTCGTCATTGTCGCTGACAGAGACCTGGTCGGCCCAGGAGAGGAAGCGGTCCACCTCGGCGAGGAACGCGGCGTCCGACGTCGCCATTGCGAGGCACCGACGACTGTCTTCCCGCGGCACGGCCCTATTCGTTCACTGCAGAGCACCAGGCGGCAAATCCCGGCCCCGTTCATCTGCGACCATCGACAGGGTCATGCCAAAGTCATACGGACACCATGCGCCGCGCCACCAGCCGAACGGTGCATTTAGGTACATGCACGTATTGCCACCTCCATGGTCGAGTGGTGCCACATCTCCACTCCGCATTGCGAACGAGTCCAGCGGTGCAGCGCCTGCAGGCGGTGTCGGTGTCGCCACCACGTCGGCCACGTCGCCCGCCGGTGCTGTAAAACGCACATGTGTCAGACCTGAGTTCGCCGAGGCCCGCTCTCCGGCGACAAGGGAGCTCGTTCAAGCAAGCAAGCAAGCGCCCTCGATGGTGAAGCGAAGTTCGCCACCTGCAGCTCCGTCCGTCATAACGTCGTGAGCATTTGGAGACCGTGCACTTGGCCGTCTGCACCGAAATTGGCATCGGCATGGAACACCGACCGCTTCCTCGAGTCTCAATCCCGCGACCAGCGATATGGGGCGGATGAGCTCGACGGTATCCGATCCTCAGAGTAGGTCGCTTCAACTTCAACGGCCTTGAGCGCACACGCCCTTGCAGTGCAGTGCATTCCGCTCCACGCCATCGCTGCCACTTCCCCCTCGGACGCTGCCAAACTTTGGCTCGTGCTCCTGTGGGCGGAGCACGCGCCGACAAACGACAGCTCGTCGAGGACGCGCAAGGGATGCAGGCAGCGAGCGATACACCTCGTATATCACTGCACCCCGTCTCTTCGTTCCCGCCTCCTCCTCGCTGCCCGCCAGTGCACTCTCTGGATGGTGTTAGACCCTGCTGGACCTCACTCACTCGCCATTCTTGTTGGTCGTGAAGAGCTCAGCTCGATGCGGCGTCTCGCGGTGCTTTCGTTGGCGCCAATGCTCCAACTGGCGGCTGCGGCCAACGAGACCACCTCGTACATGATGCAGACCACCACCATCTACACGGACGAGAGCTGCAGCGGGCCGGCGGTGAACGTGCTGGTGATCGAGAACGACAACTGCTCGGCCGTGGCCTGCTCGCCACGCGCCTTCGGCAACAACACGGACTACTACAAGGCCACGACCTGCTACTCGGCCGACAGCTTCTCGTACGACCCGATGGAGGACCTGTTCGCCGGCCAGGCGTTCGTCGAGGGCCAGGCCTACAGCAACACCAACTGCACGGACGACGCGTACCTGTATCGCCAAGGACTCGTGGTCGGCGGCTGCGAGCCCTTCACCACCAGGAACAACCACAGCGTGAGCGTCACGCTCGGCAGCGACGGATCTGCGGCCATGATATTGTACGACAACACCGAGTGCACCGACCCTCCCATCACGACCTACGCGCTGGGCAACGAGACGCTGGCCGAGCACTTGTGCTACGAAGGTATCAGCAACACGGGGCTGGTGCAGTACATTGCTCGATACTATATCCACGAGGACTACGATTCAATCAGCAGCAGTGGCAGCTCCGACACTGTCACCAAGGGGACAGCGGACGCTGGCGGCTCGAGCCACACTGCTGCGATAGTCGGTGGTGTTATCGCTGGTGTCGTGGTGGTGGCTCTGGTTGTTGCGGTGGTCATCATCCGCCGCAAGCAGAAGAGCAGGAAGCACCTTCAGATGGACGAGACACTGGCAGTGATGGAGGCGAGGTTCACCGGACCAGGCACGCCGTACCAGAGATCCGGCAAATTCGAGCACAACTCAAGCAGTCGGACCACGATGCAGGCACAGACGTCGGACCGAGCTTGGGACGACGACACCATTGTGGCGGCGCGGATACCGCGCGACAAGGTGGTGATAGGGGCGCTCGTCAGTCGAGGCGCGTTCGGCGAGGTGTACAGGGGCACGTACAACGGCCAGTCGGTCGCTGTCAAGATGCTGCTGCCCGATACGAGGAGAAGTATCCCCCACGTGAACGCCTTCATGACGGAGGTCAAGATGGCGGCGGTCATGGACCATCCGCACATCGCCAAGTTCATCGGCGTGGCCTGGGACTCGCTCACGGATCTCTGCTCCTTGACCGAGTTCATGGATGGAGGTGACCTGAAGGCTCTACTTGTCCGCTACCAGGAGGAGAATCACCCCGTGGGCTTCGACCACACCAAGGTCAAGATAGCGCTGCACGTGGCTCACGCGCTCACGTACTTGCACTCGCTGGACCCGCCCGTGATTCACCGCGACCTCAAGTCCAAGAACATCCTGCTCAACCAGGAAATGGACGCCAAGCTGACGGACTTCGGCATCTCTCGAGAGCGGGTCGACGAGACCATGACGGCGGGGGTCGGTACGTCCATGTGGATGGCGCCGGAAATCATGCTTGGCAACCAGTACGACGAGATGGCCGACATGTTCTCGTTCGGCGTGGTGCTGTCCGAGCTGTCCACGCACCTGTCGCCGTACGCGAACGCCCGACTGTCCGTCGGCTCGAACCAGCCCATGGCCCGCACTGTTGTGCTCCAGAACGTGGCTGCGGGCAGACTTAGCGTGGAGTTCTCGGATGCAGGACCCGAGTCGATGGTGGAGCTCGGCCGCGCCTGCATCTCCATGGACCCGAAAGACAGACCCAGCGCAGCCGAAGCGCTGTACAGACTGCACAAGGTGCTGACCCTGGAGCTGCGAGAAGAGTGACAAGTGATAGTTTATTGATTACAGTTAGCATGAATGAACCAAAGTCCTTAGCAACACACGCCCGCCTTGTCTACCTAGCGCCACCTCCACCGAAAAGTTGCCGCCGATGTACATGTACTTCGCCTTCCCACTTCAACGTGAACCGTTTGTAAGATGTGATTCAGGCGATGTGCTCGTGGGACTGGATGCGCTGAGAGCACAGCGTCTTGGATTCACCACTTCATTCTCGATTCTACTTGGCGATATGCAGTCGGTGAACGTTTTCTCGGACGCGTACTGCGCGTCGCCAGTTTTCGTGGAGGTCACGGCGACGTCGAGTTGTTCTAGTTCGGTCTGCACCTCCGCTGTCAGCGGGACGGGGACGTACTACACCACCACGACCTGTCCGTCCAGCGGGCTCTCGAGTGCAGCGGAGGTGTTTGGCGACACGGGATATCTGCTGGCCGACGTCTACATCGAAGCGGACTGTGAGACCTCGTACGGCCAGGACGCCTTCCTCGCCTCGGGCGAGTGCGAAATGTCCGGCGACGGGAGCTCCGTCATCGCGACGCTCTTCTCCAACGGCTCGGCCAAGCTGCAGTACTTCGTGGACTCGGCCTGCACGCTGTCCATCGTCGACACCATTTACATCTCCGAGGATCTCTTGACGAGCCACACATGCTACAGCGGCAGCAAGTACTACTCGAACTCGGGCGGCTCGGCGACGAACGGGGTTAGTAGTGGATCAACTGTTAGTAGTACAAGCAGTTCGAGCTCTGATGGCACTGCGACAGGAGGTAGTAGCAGTAGCAGTGGTTCCTCGAGCTCCTCTGGTGTTAGTGTCGGTGTCATTGCTGGGATCGCAGTCGGCTGCATTCTACTGCTGCTAGTAGCCATTGGATGTTGCTGCTGGCGCCGACGACGCAACAGGACCAAGGAACAGCAAGTGGAGATGAACATCCCGAGTCCGGTGGCGTTCGAACAAGTCGTCGCTCCGTCCGTTCAGTATCAGGAATTGGCTGCGAGCTTGGCTAAGCACACCACGGAGACGGAGACGCTCTCGAGTTCGGAGGGAACCGCCATGAGCAAACTCTGGGATGACGAAGCCATCATCGCCGCGCGGATTCCGAGAGAGAAGGTCGTCGTCGAGCACCTGATCAACAAGGGCGGGTTCGGAGAGGTCTACGCCGGGACGTACAACGGACAGCGAGTCGCCATCAAGACGTTGCTCCCCGAGCGCAAGAAGAGCCTCGCTCAAGTGAATGCCTTCCTGTCCGAGGTCAAGCTCATGACCACTCTCGACCACCCTCATATCGTCGAATTCATCGGCGTCGCGTGGGACGCTCGACCACCCTCATATCGTGGAGTTCGTGGGCGTTGCATGGGATTCATTGACCGACCTCTGCGTCGTGACGGAGTACACTCATGATCATCGACCTGAAGGCACTACTCGCGAAATACGAGGAACAGCGTCTGCCTCAAGGCTTCGACCACGACAAGGTGAATGACGATCGACTTGAAGGCGCTGCTAACCAAGTTCGAAGAGCAGCGCCTGCCCGTTGGCTTCGACCACGACAAGGTGAAAGTCGCTCTCCACGTCGCTCACGCCTTGACCTACTTGCACTCGTGCGCACCTCCAGTCATCCACCGCGATCTTAAGTCGAGCAACATCCTCCTGAACGAAGCCATGGACGCCAAGGTGACGGACTTCGGCATCTCTCGAGAGCGAATCGACGCGACGATGACTGCCGGAGTGGGCACGTCGCTGTGGATGGCTCCGGAAGTGATGCTTGGCGAGCGTTACGACGACAAAGCGGACATGTTCTCGTTCGGCGTGGTGCTGTCCGAGCTCGACCTGCACGCACTCCCGTACACCCACGCGAAACACAACACCCACTCGGGGCAACGACTGACGGACGCCGCGATCCTGCAAATGGTGGCGGCTGGGAAGCTCCGGGTGCAGTTCTCGCAAGCTGCACCGGAGTCGATGGTGCAATTGGGCCTCGCCTGCGTCTCCACGGACCCGAAGCAACGGCCAACGGCAGCCGAGGCGCTGTACCGCCTGCAGACGATAATGACGCGCGAAATGTGAGCGATCGACTTCTCGGTGTTCGTTGTTCTAGGCCATAATCGACGTCGTTTAATCAACAAGGTCCCATCGAGGAATGCATCCCGAACCTATTCGGCACCTCTCAATACACAACTCAACTTGTTTTGCCTGGGCAAATCCCACCTCGGCTGGATAGTTCGCCTGCACCTGCGCTTTGAGTTTGTGCTTCCTTTGCAGTTCGCGGCGCTGCAGCCTTCACTATGCAACCCATGCGACGTTTTCGCACTTGCGGATCACGCTCGAGTCAACGTGGGGCGAGCCTTGGCAAACATCGGACACCTCCTCCGTGATAGACTTTTACACACGATCGCGTCGTTCATTTCCCAATTCTGGCCTGGAGCGCGCGTATCGATCAACACGAGCACTGCACGCATAAGGCTGAGGGCGGTTCTGCTGCTGTGAGTTCACCGCGATGCAGTCGACGGAGGTCTACTCGGACTCGTCGTGCGAGTCGCCGCTGTCGCTGACCATTATCGCGAGCGGGTCTTGCACAAGTTCATCCTGCTCGGCCACCACCATCGCAAGCAGCACGTACTACAGCGCCACGACCTGCCCATCGAACATCTACAAGCACGCGCTCGATGTGTACGGCGACGACGACTACTTGCTGATGGACATCTACAGCGGCACGGACTGCACCACGTACATCGAAACGGCAGGGTTTGCAGCCACGGGCGACTGCGAAGTCGCTAGCACGGACGGCCAGAGCGTGATTGCCAAGCTGCACTCGAACGGGTCGGCGGAGTTGACGTATTATCTGGATGCCTCCTGCTTGTATCCCGCCTCGACCTCGTACTCACTCACGGAAGACGACCTCACAGCTCACACATGCTCGCAAGGCAGGAAATTCTACTCGAGCTCCGGCGGCTCGGCGACAAACGGTGTTGGCAGCAGTTCCGGCAGCGATTCAACTAGCAGCTCGTCGTCTTCCGGCACGGGTGAAGATAGCTCCGGAATCGGCAGCGGCGCACTCGCCGGGATCATCGTGGGCGCCATCTTAATATTTGTGCTTGTCGGTATGCTCGTGCTCAAGCGGTGTCAGCGGAAACAAAGCTTGAACCGAGCTCAAGCGGGCGCCACCTTCACCCACACGAATGACTTGCGAGATGCGTTCTACGAGGCTCAGGCGAGCCCCGTGAAGCTTCGAAGCGAAGCGACAACAACCATCTCGGACTTTGATCGTCGACGCAGCTCTACCAAACTCTGGGAAGACGACGTGATCGTCGGATCTCGAATCCCTCGTGAAAAGGTCATCTTGAAAGAGCTCATCAACCGAGGCGGATACGGCGAGGTTTACGTCGGAAGCTACAACGGCAGGGCCGTCGCAGTTAAAATGCTGCTGCCCGAGACGAAGAAGACCATGTCCCAGGTGAACGCGTTCCTATCCGAGGTGAAGCTGATGGCGAGTCTGGACCACCCTCGCATCGTCTCGTTCATCGGTGTCGCCTGGGACCAGCTTATCGACATTTGCGTGGTGTCCGAGTACATGGCCGGCGGCGATCTCAAGGCTCTGCTGACTGAGTTCGACAACCAAGGACTGCCTATGGGGTTCAACCGCGACAAGGTCAGGATCGCGCTTCACGTTTCGATTGCGCTGACATACTTGCACTCGTGCGACCCGCCTGTGATCCACCGGGACTTGAAGTCCAAAAACATTCTGCTGGACGAAGCTATGGACGCTAAGGTGACAGATTTTGGAATCTCTCGAGAACGCATCGACGCGACGATGACAGGAGGCATCGGGACGTCTTTCTGGATGGCGCCGGAGGTCATGATGGGCGAGCGCTACGACGACAAAGCAGACATGTTTTCCTTCGGCGTGGTGCTCTCCGAGCTCGATTCGCACGTCACGCCCTACTCTCAGGCGAAGAGCATCAGCACCACCGAAAGCTCTTCTTCCAACCTCAGCAAACTGCCGAGTGCGGCCATTCTGCAGATGGTTGCGGCCGGTAAACTGCGCGTACAGTTTTCCGACGCGGGTCCTCAGTCGATGATCGATCTGGGACTGGCCTGTGTGTCACTAGACCCGAAGCAGCGACCCAGTGCAGCTGAAGCGCTGTATAAGCTTCAGACTATTCTGGCCAAGGAGGTGTAGCTTCGATTGCTGCACAACTTAGAGCTAGTTATCCCCACTATCAGCAAGAAATGTTCCCAATAAGTGTAGCCCAATGAGAAAGTAGTTGTTCCTTCCCTTCTCGCCATGCCCTGCTTTGACTGCAGCCTTTGTGACGTATGATACACCTCGACATCGCCCACTACAACTTCTTCATAGCACAAGACGGAAGCTTTGATTATGCTTTTGATAACCAATTTCCCACGACTACTGTATTGGGGAGGGTTTAGCTCTGAGATCCGAGTCCACGCGGAACCGCATGATCTGCCCGTAACCATGGATGTACTGCCCACATACCCGCCGACAGTGCGCGTAATGGAGGGTACTAACACGAGGTAGTAGGTGGTCGGACCCGTTGACGGCCATGTGCAGCTCACCAGTGTGGTGAGCGCTGCACTCGGACGGAAGCTACGGGCGAAAGCGGTGCACCCTCACCCGCGGGTCAGCCGTATGGTGGCATTATGGGCGGGTCTTTCTAGATGGACTATAACGAGGAGATACTACCGGCAGGTTCTTACGGATGCATCGCGTTGCAGGGGGCTCGCCAGTGTGGCTCGACGACAACGCAGGTGGGAGGTTATGAGCGCCCCAGCTGCAGAGGGTCTGTCACGCTTGGAGTGGAAGCGACTCCGACGTATCAAAGGACTTGGGCCATGGAGCGAACAGATCCTTTTTAGGCTGAAACACACTGCTTATTCGCTGTACGATCCCATCCGAGGCATCGCTGGGTGCCCCCACTCAGGGTGTGAACGCTTGGAAAGTGTAGATTTACATCACGTCTTCTGGACGTGTCCTGCTGCGGAGACATTACGACGGGTACTTCTCCGAAAGTGGCGGGCAGCAGGCCTGCGATTGTCCGGGCTTGAAGCGGCTTGCTTTAGCTTAGAACTACCTAGCATACCCGCGGGTATATGGCGGGTTGCGGAGCAACTGTACCCCGACCTGCCTGCTGATGAGACGGTACTGTTGACCGAGGAGGTTACTCGTGTTGCTGAAAGTTGTTGGAGGATCGGAGTCGCTTTGCTCATGCATGCGGTCTGGCGATGGAGAGTTGCTTTCTTTGACCCCCTCAACAATGTGACTGACGCTTATCACAGGTCGGTCCTGGAAACAAGGCTAATACATGGATATGACACAGTTCATTTACATTTAACACGGAAGCGCTCACACCGAGCCCTCGACCAAGCTGCCCAAGTACTCAAAAGGGTATTACACGGGCTGGAGGAGATATCGGCGGAGGGCGTTCCCAGTGGGATGTCTCGTTATCTCCTGTTTTTTTACGGAGGATCACGCGGAAACCCGGGGCCTGGGGGCAGCGGGGCCGTGGTCGTTCGCATTGGGGATAGAAGCATGACACATGGAATCTGCTGGGTAGCTAGCATGTCATATGCAGCACCAAGTACTACCAACAACATCGCTGAAAACATGGGACTATTGGTAGGACTGCGGGCGTGTCAGCGTTAT
>JAHWLF010000488.1:0-13715 GCA_024679295.1 Phytophthora parvispora
TCGGCGTGCTGCGCGCGATCCGCCAGCGCCGCCTCGAGATGACGCAGGCCACGTACCATTCACTGGCCATCTGCGCCGGCAAGACGGGCAAGTGGGAGCTCGCGCTGGACGCCATGAACACCATGGGCAAGGAGGGCTTCGAGCCCACGGCCACCATCTACAACTCGGTCTTCTCGGCCTGCGCCAAGGGCAAGCAGTGGGACACGATCATCGAGGTGTACGAGGCCATGCCCGACAAGCTGCGCGAGAGCCTGCGCGGCCTGTACCTGGGCGCTGTGGTCATGGCCCACGCCAAGTCCGAGAGCGAGGAGTTGAGGCTGCGCGGCCTGGAGATCTTCTACAAGTACAAGGCGCGGCGAACGAAGGACGAGCAGCCCAACTTCTTCGCGTATAACGCCGCTCTCATCGCGCTGCTGGAGACCAGCCAACTCGAGAAGGTGCACCCGCTCGCCAACGAGATGAAGAAGAAGGGGATGAAGTGGGACACCGTGACGTACCAGAGCTTGATCCTGTCCTACATCCGCGGTGGCGCCGTTGAGACGGCGGTGCAAATGCTGCAGAAGAACGCCAAGCGCATGGGCAAGACGACCATGTGCTACCGCGAGGCCATCGAGTTCTACGACGAGAAGCGCAAGAACCCGCGCGAGGCCGTCCGGCTCACGATGCAGATGATGCAGATGAACAAGCGCCTGAGCCGCCTCGACTGGCACAACGCGCTGCGCATCGCACTGCAGCTGCCCGAGCGCGCACCGTACTGGAACTTCCGCAAGTGGATGGACATCCGCGCCAAGAGTATCATACCGGACGTGCCGCCGCACCTCATGCTGCCCACGCACGCAGATCAGCACCGCGCGCTCCTGCAGGGCGACGAATCCGGCGACGAGGAGAAGCACGTGCAGGACAATTACCACTCGCGCAAACGCCAGCTGAACCGCAGGAAGACCGACTTCGACGACGAAAAGTTCCTGTAAATCGTTAGACCTTTTGCCTTATGCCCTGCAACCAGCTTTGTCTCCCGCCTCCACACTCTCGTCCCTGTTGACTTCGTACCAGCACCAGTGCCTGACATGTTGAAGTGGACATCCTTGACACATGGCTACACGCGTGTCGGTGGTATGGTCAGTGGCGTTGTCGAGCTCGCAGCTTTCTTTCGTGGACTGCCCCGCCATCACTGCCAGCATGTGGAACCGATGCCGACTCTCTTGTTCCAGCCTTTCTCGCTCATAGTTCCCCTTCGAACATTGAGTCGGTTGTCCCCAAGCGAACGCCACCCAGGACGCGATTCGAACACCACGTTCATTTCCAGATTCGCCTCGGACCCCGCACTTTCCAGAGCCACGCAGGCAGACCGCATCATCGATCATGCAAGCGTTCATAGTCTTCTTTTCAGCTTTGACGCTCTGCATTGCGTTGGTGCACGGGCATAGCTGGATCGATTGCCTCGACACGGACCGCACTGTCGTGTATAACCGCGGACCCGAGTACATCTTCGGCGGCGACCGCGCCAACGGCATGTGCGCCGGCTACATGAAGAACTACCCGGGTCGGGGCGACGACAACATCAACAATGACATGACGTTCAAGATCCTGATCGCCGACGTGGCCAAGAACGCCGCGGTGTGCACGACTGCCGCCTGGGACTATTCAGGCTGGCGACATCGGCTCTCGTTGACTGCCGGGACCACCTTCTACTTCGGCTACACGTCCAATGGCCACATCGTCAAGGAGCAGGCCGCAGGCAAGACGTTCTACGGCGTGTACTGGACGGGTGTCCCGGGCACGAGTCTACAGTCGACGTTCGACTTGACTTTGGACAAGCTCATCGACGGCCAACTCCACAACTTCGACGACGGTAACTGCGGCGAAGCGTACAGCGATGAAGCGAAGACGATTCCGTCGGGACGCGCTGGAGACGGATATCCCTGCATCGGCACGTTCGCGATTCCTGCCGGTACTGCAGCCGGCGTGTACAACCTCGTCTGGTACTGGAAGTTCTACGATGCCGACACCAACACGTCGATCCCCACGAGCAGCGGGATCTACGGAGGTGCGGCCTACACGAGCTGCTTCCAAGTCGAAGTCACTGCCTAGGTAACGCGGTCTAAGTGTTCACGAACCGTGCAGACTTCTGCCGAGAAAAACATCGATACGTGGAGATCATGAAGTACTTCGTCTAGTGCATTATGCAAAAGGTGTCGCTGCAATACGACCCCGATAATCGAGATCAATCTAACTATCGTCCGATAAGAATGAATGATAGCTGTGCTGCTTGTCTAACTCTTGTGAGCCTTGCGCAGCGCGATCACGGCGGCGCAGGTGCAGATGATAGCGGCGCCCACGACGCTCCAGTAGTTGATGTGCTCGCCGAGCAGCAGGTAATCCCACACAAAGACGCACACCACATCGAGATAGCGCATCACGCTGGCGATGCCGGCCTTCTCGAGCTGGAAGCCCTTGGTCAGCAGCAACTGGCCCACGAACGTGAAGACGCCGCTGCCGAATACACAGAACCAGACGCCGAGCGTCGACGGCACCACGAACACCCGCTGCACCAGCAGCATGTAGGCGAGCGACCCGAGCATGCTGAACAGCATGAAGTAGTGCACGATGACCATGAAGTCGATGCCCTTGAGCTTGCGCACGGTGATGAACACGAACGCCTGGCCGATGGCACCCAGTAGGGCCGAGCCGATCGCGAGCCACGATCCGTCCGACTGCGCAGTAGCGTGGTCGTAGCCGAAGATAAACCCGGGGCGCACCACGCAGATCAAACCAGCGAACGACAGCAGCGCGCACGCGAAGCTGGGGATGTCGATGCGCTCGTGCAGCAGGCAGGCCCCCTGTTGACAGCAATTACAGTGAGTCGATGCATGGGAGATAGCAGTAGGCAGAGCAGCATCAACGCACCAGGAAGAAGGTCCACACGGGCGAGGTGAACACGATGCAGCTGCTGTCGGCCAGCACCATTTGCGACAGCGCGTAGAAGGCGAACGAGATGGACGAGAAGCCCGCGAGGCAGCGGTAGAACAGCATCATGCGGTCCTCCGGGGCCACATACAGCGTCTTGCCACTGTACCAGATGCACACCTGGATCAACAACAACAAGACAGGAGAGGTCTCCGTCAGCACTCAACTCCACCAAATAGTCTGCCAACTACAATACGTACGTAGTTGAGTGCCATGGCGACAACGGAGCGCCAGAAGATGGCCTCGATGGACGTCATGGTGTACGTGTTGAACTTGACCATCGTCGACATGAGGCTGAAGCACACGGCCGAGAGCGCAACGCACGAGATGCCCAGCAGCGCGTGCGGCCGGTTCTCGTCCTTGACGTCCGACGCCGTGGTGGGCAGCAGCGGGTGGTCCTCGGACACGCGCTTCTCCGTGCCGATCGACATGCTTTCAACTGACCGGAGCAATGCTTTGAGGAGAAGGAGGGAGGCAGGAACGGGACGTCTGCGTCTGCGCGGCACGCGGCGGATTGATGAGTGTCGACGTACTTGGTTCGCGTCGCGGCGTGACATTCCCAGCGGCTGGCGCGTTTGGCCAATCAACCGGGCGCTGCTCGGACGTGTTCATCGACCTCCTTCGGCGACGAACTGCAGCGGAAGAGGGAGAACTCTGTCGCAACGGCCCAACGGAATAGGTGAAGCGAACATGGTGGTCACCATGAGCGAGTTCTGATGGTGGCCAAAACGGTATGTCGTTTGGTTTAACGTGTTGGGGATCCGTCCTACGCTCAGCGCTGCTTCATCTTGCGCACGGCGATGACCGCTGCGCTCGAGACGATGATGCAGGCGCCGACCACGCTCCAGTGGTTGATGTGCTCTTTGAGGACGGCCGAGTCCCAGATGAACACCGCCACCACGTCGAGATAGCGCATGACCGACGCGATGCCCGCCTTCTCCAGCTGGAAGCCCTTGGTGAGGAACATCTGCCCCAGGAACGTGAACAGCCCGCAGCCGACGATGGCCCTCCACTCCTCGAAGGCTTGGGGCACGAAGAACGTCTGCGCGTGACAAAGTGTCATGTCAACCGAAGTCAAGACGTGGCAGGACAGACAGACAGTCAAGCTCACCTTCTGGACGAGCAGCACCCACCCCAGCGCCACGACGGCGCTCGACAGCATGAAGTAGTGCACGATCACCAACGCGTGCACGCGCTGCAGCTTGCGGACGGTGATGAAGACGAACACCTGTCCCAACGCGCCCAGCAAGGCAGCCCCCACGGCGTCCCAGGACGCGCCCGTGGCGTCGGAAGCGGGCTCGGATCCGAAGAGGAAGCTCGGGCGCACGACGAACACGAGCCCGGAGAAGGCGAAGATGGCGGAGAGCAAGCTCACGGGGTCAATGCGCTCGCCCAGGAAGCAGGCACCCTTCGGCACACGTGGTACGGCAGCAATTAATTAGCTCAGGAGATCATCAACTCAACTCGAGCACCACCATTTTGCCTCAACTTACTGCGAAGAAGGTCAGCACGGGTGATATGAAGACGATGGCGCTTGCGTCCGCCAGCACCATCTGCGAGATGGCGTAGAACGCGAAGGCGATGGAGCAGAAGCCCGAGAGGCAGCGCAGCGCCAGCATCACGCGCTGCTCGGGCGGCACGTAGAGGCTCTTGCGCACGGACAGCACGGTCACCTGCCAAGCACTGGTTAGCCACGAATACTCTGCATGCGCAGTAAGCTTTACCATCACCAACGCACGAGGTTGAATGCGAACGCGCCCGAGGAGCGCCAGAAGATGGCCTCCATGGACGTCATGGAGAAGGTCTCGTACTTGATGAGCGTCGTCATGACGCTGAAGCACAGCGCCGAGGCCGCCACGCACCCGAGTCCCAGCAGCGAGCGGTTGCGCGGAGCTCCATCCAGCTTGATGCCCAAGTCGAAGCGAGGCAGCAGAGGGGTCTCCTTGTCGTCGTAGCCGAGCTCGATCCCTTTCATGGTCGCTGACGTTGTTGCGAATGAGGATACCTGAGTGGAGTGAAGATGCACGTGAGCCGGGCACACACAAGTCTCAATTTGCATTTTTTCGATAGTGTATCAGTCTTGCAGGTGGCCATTGCTGCCTGTCGATCACTACTTCCGCGTTGCTGCTGCTAGTGAGCTTCCATGTCTGTGCAAAGCTGGTGTTCACAACAAGCATCAAATGCTCGTGTCAAACTAGCCTTGAGTCGGCGTGCGGATCTTGCGCACAGCGATCACCACGGCGCAGACCACGATGATCACGGCACCGATGACACTCCAGTGGTTGATGTGCTCGCCCAGGAGGGTCGAGTCCAGGAAGAAGACCCAGACAATCTGCATATACCGCATGACGGCCGCGACGCCGGCCTTCTCCACCTGGAAGCCGATCGTGAGGCACATTTGGCCGCCGAACGCGAAAATTCCAGTCGCTATCACGGCTCGCCACAGCACGAACGTCGACGGGATGTAGAAGGACTGTGTAGTACGCAGAGAGAAGCAGTGAGCAAGAATGCCACGCAGGAAACAGCATATATCAACAAAATATACTGCGTACCTGTTCAACCAGTAGAAGCCATAGTGCCGCCAAGACCACGCTGGCCACGGCGAAGTAGTGGACGATCACCACCGCGTTCAGACCCCTCAGCTGCCGCACGCTCAAGAACACGAACGCTCGACTCAGAGCACCGAGAAGCGCAGAACACACGCCAACCCATGATGCATCGGTCGCCGCGGTGGAGTGATCATACCCGAACAGGAAACCGGGTCGCACAACACACACGAGGCCGCCGAACGATGCGAACGCGCACAGAAGACTCACGGTCTCGAGCTTCTCGTGCAGGAAGATGGCGCCCTAAAAAATATAGCGGTGCATGTCTGTTAGCACTGATAGAGTCTCAAACCACTCACTCAGTGCAACCAACCAGGAACGTACGAAAAACATTGTCAAGACCGGGCTAATGAAGATCAGCGAGCTCGCGTCCGCCAGCACCATTTGGGACATCGCGTAGAAGGAGAAGCCCATCGAAATGAAGCCCGTGAGGCAGCGGTACACCAACATCCGACGATACTCGGGAGGTACGTAGAGCTTCGTCCCGGTGAACAGGACAACGGCCTGATCCAGCAAAAAGATGCTAACGTTAGCCAAACCAGCCAGTACCTCTTACATATCCTGCATAGCAACGTACGTAGTTGCACACGAGGACGCCAACGGAGCGCCAGAACGTGGCCTCCATGGCCGAGAAGGTGAAGGTCATGTACTTGATGACGACGGCCATCGAGCCGAAGCACAGCGACGCCATCGCGACACACCCGAGGCCCAGCAGCGCATGGTGAGGGGGTGCAGCTTCGACTTTGGTTGCGGCCGTCGTGGGCAGCAGCGGCGCGGCCTCGGACGCACTCTTCTCCTGACCGATACTCATGGCCGTGATGGTGTCTGTGCGAGGTTAATTAACGGTTTCTTGGCGAGTGAACTGGTCCTGGGCCCTCATCATAAGGTTCCCATCGCGGCTGCGCTCACCACGCGCAGAGGTTGGGCGATTTGATTGGCAAGCGGCCTGCAGTGCATGCACCACCTCCACCAAACTCTTGTTCGTAGTGAATCTCACGGCCTGAGTGCCTGAGCCAGTGAACCGAGTTTGAATGGGACGAATATCTATTGAGTAATTGTCAGCACAAAACTTCTACACGCTTGAATCACACGCGAAACTAAACAGATCGACGACGGTCTTGAGTATCCGATACCTCTAGAAGTTGTAGCGAGACTTGAGGTTCTCGTAGACTCGGCGCAGCATCCAGCCGTCACTGTCCGCGATCGTCATGGAGCTACCAGCCATCATGATACAGTTGGGCCACTTGCCATCGGGCTTCTCTGCGTCGGTGTAGAAATCCGGAAGTCCGAAGCCGTGGCCGATTTCGTGGGCGACGATCGTGAGCTGCTCGTCATCGAGGTGCTGCAGCATGTTGTCGAGATCCACCTTCTGCCCCCAGTAGGTGCCTAGGCCGCCTTCCAGACCCTGCGTCGGCCAAAGGGATAAGTCAAAGGGCTCGCCATCGCAACCGCTCGACTCGGACCAACCACCAGGAGATCCATCCAATGTGCGGTAGCAGTTCTCGGGGCACTGTGGGGCTCCTTCCTCGTCGAGGTTGCCAAAGTAGAGCTTGCCGAGCGAATCATCCGACCAATCGAAGTTCGACTTCTCCCTGGCAGCGAAGCCCACAATGTTCACCTTGATCTCGTTGAATGGCCAGCAGTTGTAGCCAACAAGCCAGTGGTTCCAGGCGGCGTACTGGCGAGTCAACATGGCTTGGAACTTGGTGGCTGTAGCCTGGGTGAGCTTGGTGGTCTTGCTGTCCCAGCGGACGCAGTAATTGAGAGTACCATTGTTGGTCACGATGTGGTCCATGATCCAGTTGTTGTAGCGCGTCACCTCAGTCTTGATGCGGTTGTCCCAAACCCACTGGAGGTCATTCGAGCTGGCGCCGGTAGTTGGGTTACCGAGGACGCATTCACCCGAGCGAGATGCGATACTTCCGAACGGGGCATGCTCGTTGCTGCTGTTACTGGATGATGCCGGTATTGCTGAACCAGGTGCAATAACCAAGGCGGCAGCCAATGCGAACGCGGAGAAGCTGGAGAATACACTTGGGGTCATCTTGGACAAATGCAGAATGAGGTTTCGGTGAATGCGAAAAAGACCGGTTGGCAGTAGGTACCGTAGACTATTGTGTCCCGATCTCACCAACAGATTTCGTTACAACAACAGCAGCATCAACAACAAAACGAGCTGCCCGAAATCATTTCAAGCTAGTCGACCTTGCAGACATGTTTGTGGATTTTACCTCACGAACAAGTGTAAGTACAGTTTGCACACGAATTTGCCCGTTTGCACGGAGCCATAACCTCCAAATTAGGTATCAATTCGTTGCTTGAGGTCACTACTTCGTCAATCGAAACCCGTCCTCTTGGAAAACAGCAATTTAGCGAAATATCGATATGCAAACATAAGTTCACGTAATACCACTTCAGCATCAATCTCCACCAACACGTTCATATCCTTCGACAACTTTAGGAAACGTGCGACTAACTCCACCTACATGCTTCGTACCGACGTAATTCCCTGCAATAATCTGCAAACACTAGCGTTTGCAGCACATCCAGTGTATGTGCGAGTATTAGTGCTGGAGAGAAAATTCAACGAATGGGATACTTGGCTAAATTGTTACTTCGAATAACGTCGTATCATTTTAGTAGATTCAAAAGTAACTCCCGATTTGAAAACTCTTTCACTGAAAAGTCCCTGTTCATGATTTGTTTATAAAAATCCTAACGCGTCTTCAATATTCACAAAAAGCTAGTTAAGCATTCTGCTTTTTGAGCTGGCCCCCATTCTGTGGTCGTCTTGTTCGAGGGCTAATCCGTTCTTGATCGTTTCGGTTCTGATGATGACTGGATGCTCTATCTTCCATACAGCCGTGTCGACAGAATATCGCTTATTTATTGATGCTCGTTAACGAATAACGGCTGGAATGAGCATTGTGGTCATTTAGTGCTCAACGCCACAGTTTACGGGACGTATTATGGGATTCAACTACAGTACGGTTATTCAACTTTGGTGAGAGAAGGTCATAGAAGGAAGTTGTAAGCTAGGTGAGGGACACTGATATGCGTATTGTGCAGACGATGATGGACTACGATCGGCAACCTGACAACGCCAAACCGACGTAATTCTGTTGCAAATCCCAGTTTCATCGTTTAGCACTCCATTGTTGCTTGCCTACGATGGTTTAGTGCACAAAGCAGAGAAAATATGAACTAGAACCACGTTCTAAACACCGCATTGAAGCAGGCTAACTATGTTCGCATAGTCGTCTGAATCTTGCGCACAGCAATGACCACCGCGCAGGTCAGGATGATCACCGCGCCGACAATACTCCAGTGGTTAATGTGCTCGCCCAGGATGATCGAGTCCCAAATGAAAATAAACACCACGTCCAGGTACCTCATAACTGCCGCGACGCCGGCCTTCTCCAACTGGAAGCCTCGGGTGAGGAACATTTGACCCCCGAACGTGAAGATGCCGGTGCCGATGATAGCTCGCCACAGCAAGAACGTCGACGGGATGTAGAACGACTGACACCATAACACGAAGGTCAGTAGAGTCATAAGCGTTAATAACTTCAGCTCGCCGATCGCGTACCTGTTGGACCAGCGCCAACCACAACAGCGTCAAGATGACGCTTGCCAGCGCAAAGTAGTGCACGATCACAAAGACGTTCAGCCCCTTGAGCTGCCTCATGGTCAAAAACACGAACACCTGACTCAAAGCGCCCAGCAGGCCCGATGCGACCCCAATCCACGAGCCATCCGTAGCAGCCGTCGGGTGGTTGTAGCCGAAAATGAACCCGGGGCGCACGACGCAGATCAGTCCGCCGAACGCCCCGACGGCGCACAATAGGCTCACAGGGTCGATTTTCTCGTGCAGGAAGAGCGCGCCCTGGCACCAACAACCCACACACACAAATGAGTATGCATCGCACCATCCCCACCACTCTCCCACATTGACGTACGAAGAAGAAGGTCATGACGGGACTCGTCAGCACCAAGACGCTCGCGTCCGCCAGCACCATCTGCGACATCGCGTAGAACGCGAAGCCCATGCACGAGAAGCCCGTGATGCAGCGGTAGAGCAGCATCTTGCGGTACTCCTCGGGGACGTAGAGACTGACCCCCATCAGCTTCACCACGACCTAGGAACAGCAACAGCATGCACGGTTAGACGACCAACGGTCACGAGGACCAGTAACCCACCGAGAACTCACGTAGTTGCACACGAGCACGCCGAGCGAGCGCCAGAACGTGGCCTCCATGGACGAGAAGGTGAAGGTCATGTACTTGATGAACGTGGACATGAAGCTGAAGCACACGGAGGCCACGGCCACGCAGCCGATGCCCAGCAGCGCGTGGTGGGTTGGCTCAGCCTCGGCTTTGGCCGCAACGGGGTCCGAGACGGTCGTGGGCAGCAACGGAGCCGCCTCGCTCTCTTTCTTGGGGTCGGAGATGCTCATCGTGAGCTGCGAGGCCTTGCAGGTCGGTGGCGCGTTGACGAATGACCCTGGTCGGTCTCAGGAGACCTGCTCACACTCATCAGGGCCGCGACCCCATCGCGATGGTATCAGCTCCGCTTTGATTGGCGAAAATCCGCGCGGTGAAACGGCTAGTTGGTGTGGCACACGCAGACTGAAGTTGAAGCGCAACAGGAGACTTGCACCAAGGATTTTTGGAGTTGGGCGGTTAAACCATGTTATTTGGCCGCTGCTACGACTTGGGCGAGGAATTGTCGAGCAAATCCTGCATGCTCTTGCGACGGCGCATCGACTTCGACGCAGGCATCGTTCGAAACTCCGAACGTGTCCGAGGCGGCGACGGACTCCCCTGTGCGGTGACGATAGCGTCGACTGGAGATGGCACGCCGTTCAACGCGAACTTTGCTCTGCCAACGCCATGTTTGTCTTCAATTCGCTGGCGCTTCAGCGGTGACGGCGAAACGGAGGCTGTACTGTCGGTAGGCGCGAAGAACCTCTCCACGTCGAGTCGGCGGTGAAGCACATTGAAGAATCCTCGTCGAGTCCGAAGGAACCCGGCGTCACTCACCACAACGCCGAAATCGTAGTACACGTGAGGGAGCATGTAGGTGAGATCGTCGTCTCCCATAACATCTACGTCGAAGCAGCAACGCACTAGGCTATTCGCGCGAGCCGGCGTACACAATAGCTCTTCAAGAGGTAGTCGATGATACAGCTTGGCGCGACGTCGCATCAATAGAGGTGCCGTCGAGGAGGGTAGATCTGGTGCTGGGTCATCCAAGTGCTCGTCAATATTGTCGAAATCGACAACGGCCACTGAATTCGCAGCTTCTCGATCTTGCAGGAGTAGGAGGTGTCGATAGTACATGGATTTCACAAGAAGTACCAGCGCAATCAGTGCCAGAATTTCGGCAATCATCCAAATAAACGGAGAAAGCAGTGTATGCAGCATCTGAGGTGGAGTGGTAGCAAACCCGTCAACCTCCTCGTTGAACGCGTTAAATACAGCAGAACGGCCGGGAAATGCATCGCCGTCCATTTTCTGTTGGCCCTCATCTCGACGTCTGGTTTCAGCAACGCCAAAAAGCCTGTTCGTTTCCAACATTACGGCCAGTGCAGACAATACAAGGATGTCTAATGGCGTGACAAAGGTGTACTTGACAATATTGTATGCCCAACTCTCGCGGAACCTCGTGAAGAAACCCCACAGCACGTTCGCCAAGCAAAGCACGAACATCCACACCCGGACGGCTGATAATACTGCGAATGCTTTCCCTTCAGCGTCGTTACACCACATCAGAGCGAATGGAAAATTCACAAACCACGAGGTGATGGCCGACAATATTGTGAGAAGCACGATCACACCGCTGCGGTACAAGGATCGATACAACAAGAACCACCTTGAATCACTACACACGTTATCACCCAAGCTGTTGAATCCAACAAGTGCCTTCCATCCAAACATTCGGGACGTGTCAAACGCAGCACGCGCATGGGCAATCAGGAGCATGGCGTCTGCGATGATCAGGGCCACATACAGGTGGCCAAACGTGACAAAATTGACCGCTTCCTCTTCAACGACCACTACTTCACCATCTTTTTCACGCAGAACGAACAGCACGCGCGAATTTTGCCTTGAAATCAACTCAAAACCCATAATATTGAGCTTGTCGACCGCTAATCCTGTCAAATCCTTGTGTACTTCCGCAAACGAAGTTGCATAGGCACCGACAAATGCACTTTCAAAGATGTTGGGACTTCCGCACGCAAATACATTGGCAGCATAATGCCCTGGGCCAGCAGTTGACTCAAAACCTTGCACGCAAACCACGTCGGACAGTGGATAACTACGACTGAGCAAATCCAGCATCTTCAGGAGCTCCACCTCCGCCATTGAGTTGATCGGAGCCATTTGGTCGCGATCTACCTCGCCTTCCGTCCACTGATATCGATCCGAAAACTGCGTGACGACGTTTTCTTGGCAAATCTGCGGTCGGCGATGGAAGAATAGTAGCTGACAACTCACCCAAGCCACTGAGTCTGCGCGCAGAGTAGCCGATAGTACCAGTTCAGGAACGTTGTGGCGCGGAGATGATGAAAATGGTGCACGGAGATCGCAGTCGACTGCTTTAACCATGTCAAAGTTGTCGCCGTCGCTGGTTGCGTACACATCGCTGCATTTATCGTAAAACGACGCCCATCCAGATGCACGAATCAACTCAGCACCGACTTCAGCCGGAAACCAATTCGAATTCAAGAACGCAGGCCTAGGAAGTGGTTCGGTCGCGAAGCTTTGCTCGTGAAGCACCTTGAAGGAAAAGGAGTCGGTGGACCCGATCACGACTACCTTGCCGTAGAGATCTAGGAGATCGAGCGCGTACAGAGCCAATAGCGCTGCGAGCCGAGCTAGAGCTGGTAGTGAAGTCGGGACCATCTTGAAGAGGTGCAGAAGGATTCCTGCGTCGATTCGAGACGTTAGCACCAAATCCGAAGCATGAGATTTCAGTTCGACAAGTTGGGTCTACATTTTTCATCAGCGAATATAGTTCAGCTGTGGAACGGTGGGATTGATCCTACGCACCAAATCCTCGTTCGCTCAGATTGGAACGGTGTCTGCCGACTTCGGAATCTCGACTGTATCGAACGGGGGTAGCGACATGGTCTCCATCGGCACTGTGTCGAATGCTGGTAATGCCATTGTCTCCGTTGAAGAAGGGATCGCAACTGTGTCGAATGGAGGCAGTGCCACCGTTTCCGTCGACGAAGGGATTTCGACGGTATCAAACGGAGGCAGAGCCATCGTCTCCGTGGATGAGGGAATCTCGATGGAGTTGAATGATGGTAGGGCCGTCGTCTCCGTTGACGTGAGGATCTCCACCGAGTTGAGCGAGGTAGGAGCAGCGACGGTGTCGAGCGCGGGAAGCGATACCGTCTCGAAGGACGTCGGGATCTCGAAATTGCGAGCGCGCTTCGGCTTTTTCGCCTTTGGCTTGGGTTTAGCGGTCTGGGGCGGCGCAGCACTGGAACTCGCCTTTTTGGCAGCGCCGGCGGGTCCCTGGTGCGCATCCGCGTCCGCCAGCAGCTTCGTCAAGTCGATGTGTTGAACAAACGCATCCACCACCTTCTTGGCCAGTTCGTCTTCAGCCGGTGTGAGGAACACTCCAGGTGCCGCCTCACTTTGGCCTTCCTCGCCTGCCTTCTCCGCGATCAACGCGCTGTGGCCGCCATCCGTCAGTTCGGGGATGAACCCGTAGACGTGTTTGTCGGGCTGGAACTGCTCGAAGTAGGCCGTCACGTTCTCCTTGCAGTGCTCAAGACTGTAGAACCCATCTTCGGGCAGGCGGTTGAAGATGCCGCCCAGCACTTTGACGCCGTGGCTCTCGAAGAACGCCGCGTTCAGGTTGAACGAGTCCACGGCGTCGCCCACGCCCTTCTTGCCCACCAGCACGACGGGCGTGCCCAGCTTCTTGGCCACATGGGCGTTGGACACGCCGCAGATGGAGCCCACGGCGGGGTAGCCCACGCCGTCCACGACGACGACCTTCTTGCCCCTGCCCAGCTCGTCCACCTTCTGCTTGGCCTTCTCCAGCAGCTGCGGGGCCGCGTCCGTCTCGCCCTTGAGGAACTCGCGCGTGAAGCCCTTGTAGAAGAGGATGGGCCCCACCTC
>JAHWLF010000489.1:0-13715 GCA_024679295.1 Phytophthora parvispora
TTGCGCTGCAATTTGAAGAGTAAGGCGGGAGTCTCACACGGAAGCACTGAGTAAGCCTTGCTGGTCTGGTAGACCGTGAGTTGTAGTTCTTAAATCTCGTTGGCGATGTGACAGGTCGAATAGGCACCCCATTGAACCTATAGACTTGTTGCAACAATTCTCAGTTGATCAACTGGCGTGCTGGCTGCGCCCTGCGAGGAGGAGAGGATCAACTACGCGCAGTTTCGTTGGCAACGTCCGTGCTGATCGAGCTCAGGACTGAGGCGTTACATAGTCTTGGGGTAAGTGATACGGCTGATGAATGACCGAGTTCATGGGCAACTACGGTAGTAGTGCACTGTGGTGAGGATGTGTGTGTGGCTAGCGGCATGGCCGAAACGCACTGTTACAAGGTACACGCGTCGACGCATCAGCACGTTTGCTCATGTGCTTGTCCTCCACGAGCTTATTAGGATACCAAACTCCTGAAATTCCGCCCACCGCACTCGACGTTAACCACTTGCAGTCACCGACCAATTGATCCTCCACCCGAGAGGACTGGGTACCCTTATGAATTTTTCAGACTCCCCGAGTCCGTTGAACCCCACACAACGGACTCAACTACCATAGGTTACGCGGTCACGCTACTTGTGCCCCAATCCCACCGCACCTGCCTGAATCAGCACCTGCGCGGCCATGGTCACGAGCAGGCCGTTAGGAATGCGTCGTTTCGGCGGCCCCAACCAACGGGTTCGAATCTGGAGTTATGGGTTTCAGTCCGTTATCGTGGTGTAAATAAGCCACGTAAGATTCGTTATCTGAGGCAGAGCTTAGCTATCTGGACCAAGACAGCAGCAACCCATGGCCTGCAACGGTTCACTTTCTGCGCCAACACCGTCCTCACTCTTCAAATTGCAGCGCAATTCCAACCGCCTCCCAAAGCGAAGGACAGCTACCAACCTACCAAACTCTTCAAATTGCAGCGCAATTCCAACCGCCTCCCAAAGCGAAGGACAGCTACCAACCTACCAACCACCTCACCAACCAGCACCATGAACATCAAGGGCTTGTTCGCGATCGCACTTGTGACGCTCCTCGGCATCACCAACGCCGAAACAGCCGTGCACGAAGCCGACGCCGTGACGCGCGAGCTGCAGATCACCGACTTCAGCACGAAGCTGGCGCACGCGATCAACACCAAGCGCGCCGCGAAGGGACTCAAGGCCGTCTGCATCAACAAGAAGCTCATGAACGCGGCCCAGGTCCAGGCCGACTACATCGCCCAGACCAACAAAGTCTCCACCACGGGACCCGGCGGTTCCTCGCCCACGACTCGCTACGCCGCACAGCATCTCACCACCTCCAAGTCGGCCGAGCTCGTCGCCGCGGGACAGACCACCGTGGACGCCGTCGTGGAGACGTGGATCAGTTCTGCCGGCGCGTACCTGTACAGCGACCTCAAGTTCATCGGTCCTGGCTACCGCTACGACGGCTCGAAGGTGTACAAGCACTTCTGGGTGCTCGACATGGCCAACGCGGACGGCGAGATCTGCCTGTAGAAAGGGATCTGATCGAGGTGCGAGCTCTGGGAGCCATGCCATTTTGGCTACTGCAGTAGCATGAGAGGGCATCCAGTGGTTACGAGTTAATAGTTACAGACTTCATTGACAGATAGTTTCCCAGTCGACGAGTAAGCCTTACTGTCGTGGACGGGTTGAGGAGTTTGTTTTGAGCGGTAGGTTTGAGACTAATATATCCTTTTCACTCTTCAATCGAATGGATTGTATTGTTTTGCAAATGGAGGCTGGCTTTGTTTTTACTAAAAACATTTTAGTAAGAGTGATTTAGCTCTAGTTTTCCTAATGACCAGCAAATGCATCACATGTAATAGATATTTACATGTACGGCTTAGATCGCGCCGAACGGTTTCTTCGGAAGACTGTTTTCCAGCTCCAAACATTGTAATACAACCCCGTTCAAACAGTTTGAAGAAAGACGCATCTGAGACCAAAACCACGGGCTGGATGTCACCCAGCTACGCAGCAGATGCAACCACTTTGACCACTGTCGACGGAAGAACTGATTTACCTGCCGCGGGCCAGTGCGAATCAGTGGCTAGTAAAGCATCCTACAGTATAATGCATGTACTAGTAGTGAAGTTGCATTTGAGCATTCGCCGAAGACGCGACATTGTCTATTGAACTTTATTACGATCTGTAATTGGTTGCTCTGTCTCGACCGGCACGTGCGCGCAGGGCCAGCAGTGCTGGCAGCAGCAGGCCGCCGTCGCAGGTGACCTGCAGCCTGGCGTTGGAAACTCAGAAGCACGGACACGTGGATGTGCAACGAGAATTTTTATCGACCCTAGATAACAAGACGGTCTCAATCCGCGCAAGGAATTGACGAGACCATGGCACGAGCAGATAATAAATGCTTTCCGCCTTGCAAAGCTACCAAAACCGGAGCTAGCATTTCATTCCTTTGTACTTACAGAACACTTGCCGAGCATGTTTTCCATCGCGAGCCGATGTATTACGCCGCATGCTCATGTTACAGTACTGTACCTCCTGATTTATTCGTCTTCCCATAGTGGGAAGTTCCCACTTGCTCAGCTGATCATGGGCTTTGCCAGGAACAAGCTTGGGCCAAGGACGCCGAGAATCCTCCACTGGTCGATCTCTCCGCGCTCGCTGTGAATCACTTCTCAAATTGCAGCGCGATCGCAACAGCTTCCTATCAAGAGCATCACCCAAGGACATGAACATCAAGGGACTGTTCGCGTTTGCCGTTGTGGCCCTCGCCGGCGTGGCCAATGCCGAGGCTGACGACCACGTTGCCCGCGAGCTGCAGGTCGCGGACTTCAGCACGAAGCTGCTGAACGCCGTGAACGCCTTGCGTTCTCAGAAGGGGCTCGCTGCGGTGTGCATCAACACCAAGCTGGCCGCGGCGGCCCAGGACCTGGCGGACGACAATGCCAAGAACAACAAGGTAAGCACCAAGGGCTCGGACGGCTCAACTCCTACCACGCGCTACGACGACGAGGGCATCGAGACCACGCAGTCGGCTGAGCTTGTGGCCGCCGGTCAGTCGAGCGTGGACGCTGTCGTGGCGACGTGGACCAAGTCCTCGAGCGCCTACCTGTACAGCGACTTCAAGTTCATCGGCCCCGGTTACGCTTACGACAAGAGCAAGCAGTATAAGCACTACTGGGTGCTGGACTTCGCCAACGCGGACGGCGAGTCGTGCGCGTAGATGCCCGCGCCTACGAGTGCGGCTTCATTGCTTTATGAAAACACACACAGCACATTAAAACATTACTGTAATGCAAGACAAAGTCACAACGGAAGTCCCTGTCGCCTCCTCCAGTCGGCTATTGCGTTGTACTACGAATCACGAAAACCGCGAGCTTCGCGCAGTGGACCGCTGCGTTGCACTTCAAGGATACGCCACGGATCTGCCTCGTCACTTAAGAGATTCATACAGCAGTTTTTGAAACAACGTCATATCTTCAATTATTTTGTTTTTGAAATGCACCATACATATCCATCAAAAGGATTATTTCTCTTAGTTCATGCGACCAATGCAATTGGGGGCGTTGCAATCGCAGCGGATGGCCTCGTCCTCAATCGGGAACTTGTAATCGTACGTCACCTCATCTCCCACCGCAATGGCACGCTTCGCAAAAATCACGATCTTCTTTTCTCCGCCTTCCACTGAAACAATGCGAGCAAAAGCCTTCGGGTCGCATGAGTGGTTAATAAAGCGTGCAAGGTTGCCGCACCTTGTTGCGTCGATAATCGTTTTCTCGTCGAGACGGAACATATAGCAGCTACCGACGCCCTGCTCTTCGTACCGCCGCTCGCGCTCGTCTGCTATGGCTTGGTTGATCATCTGCCCCTGGTACTCAACGATCATCTGGCCTTCGCTTACTGCCTCCTTCAAGAACAGACCATAACCGTGAATGGATGATTTCCGAACCAGCATGCGCTCGTCGAACGGCCGACGGCGCAGTTCGCGATATTGCATAGTGATCGGCAAATGCTCGATATCCATAGCCACACCCCCGCTATTAGTAGTTCCACCTCCATTGCCGTTCGCTGCTCCAGCTACGGGCTCGTTAGAAGCCTCTTTGTTGAGTGCTTGGCGTCTCGGCATAATCTTGGCCTTCTTTGGTGCACCGAACAAGCGATTGCCTTCAAACCCATCAGCTCGTGCACACCCTGAAGACTGCCGCGAACGCTGCTCAGCCCGCACCAGCTGCTCCATCACTCTTTCAGCAGTTTGAAACGCCTCAGCGGACGGCAGCACTTGCGTAAACTCGTATGGCTCCTCGTCTACTTCGTCTTCGATCATTGCGGAAATTACGTCAGCTGCGGTCGCAACACTTTGCTGTATCGCATCATGACTCCGCTTTCGAGAGCTGGATCCCCACGTCGCTGCTGCTGACCCAGCCAACGGGCTTTGACCTTGGCGTTGCTGCTGTTGTCGAAGCTTTCTCACGATAAAACGGCGGCTGACCGCAGTAGTAGGTGCATAGGGAAGTCCCTCAATATGGCGTGCGATCTCAGGTAGCCCGAATCCGAAGAAATAGTCGCCACTCAGTGCGAACGAGAACCACGAGCTGCGTTTCAAGAATGGGTTTCGCTCCGTCTCCACAGCAGCAGATCCCAGGTTTCGGCTACCTCTGGGTGTGGCAGAAAAGCCTCGCTGCTCTTCATAAAGTGACACCACGCGGCTCCGTAACTCGATGAGCGCGTCTTCAGGTGTAGACGCAACAATTGGTCGTTCTTGATCATCCGAGGCTGTGATTTTAAACACCACGCGTGGTCTTCGTCGGTGATGGTTGTACTCACTGTCTTCAGTTTCACTTCCGTTGGCTTCACCGCTATCAATCCCCTTTAGTCGGCGGGCGCGACGCTCTTCAATCTCAGTGCTAGAGATTACGCACTCATAAAGACAACGCGTTGCTAATTGGCGCGTACTCCAGAATATGCGGGTGCTGCGAAATCCCAGAGGATAGATAGCCGTTCGAGTGTGAAAACTCCCATTGCCAACAAAAATGTGACCAAGAGAATGGACTGTAAGCGCCCCCACACGGTAGCACATCGGGCGTGGCTTGATACCGCGCTTGACGTCTGCACGCTTCTTCTTTTTAATGTCCGATACTGATACGAGTGGTGGGTCACTGAAAAGACTTCTTCGAGGCTCTGGGCGCGGATTTATCACCGGGAGCACATGTTCTGGCTGCTTTTGAGTCAAATCCACCTCCATAGGATTGTGATCGGGCGTTGCTTCGTCGTGTTCGGGCTTGTGGGCGGCTTCGTCGAGGTTCTTTTCGTCTGAAAGTGCAGAGGTATTTTCTTTTTTGATGTCACTAATGGAGTGCACCTCAGGCTCAGCATTGCCGTTGCTTTCTGGTGAAACAGTTGGAACGCTCGCTGTTGTCATGTCCTCGCTAACCGGGGGTTTTGGCTCACTATCACCGGTAAAATTGTCCTCCTTGCCTCTGCCATCCTCTGCTGACCCTGCAGATTCATTCTCGTCGAGCGTTGTACTCGATGCATTTCCCTCGTCTGTAGTAGGTGATACTGCGTTCGAACCATCGTTTTCCCTTCCTGGTAGTAGTTGGTGTTGTTCTTCCAGTTTTCCACCAAGGGCTTGAGGCGGAGCAACAAGTGCCAATGGCTTTACATTCGTAGCCCCCATCTTTTGTGCTACAATATCCAAATGCGGCGCGAAGGGGCAGCAGGTTTCACCATTCGGTAAGAAGGCAACTCCAGCATCTATTGCGCAGGGAAAGTGATAGTGTGTCGTGCAGCGTACGATCGTACAACCAATAGTTGCCCCCATCAGCCCGCATGCGTCGCACCGAATGAGACGGCTACGGTGTTTCGCCTTGTTGCATTTGTGCAACACACCCGCCGTGTCCTCGTACACTTCCATGGACCAAAGCGCACAATTTACATGTACCCAAGTTTCAGACTCGGTGTAGAGCAGACGTCCACACGCTGTGTTATCGCCAATCATAAAACACAGAGCGCAAAATCGGGTATCTTCGAATGGTGCTGTTAGCATGTCGGAGGATTCGCCAGCGCTGTTGTCCAAGCCATTGTTGCCTTCGGCATAGGTAGGCCAGCCATGCAATGGAGATGCGGTTGTCAATTGAACCACTGGGTTATTTGTTCTACGGGATGGCGTGTGAGGCGAAGCTGTCGGCACAGGTGTTGTACGTTCTCTGGGGGCTAGTTTTGTGTCAACGCTTACTGCAGGCACAGCTCCAGGCAGCTTCGTATCCAATGGCAAAGTATTAGTCGCGTCGTCCTCAGCAGATTTCTTCCCTTCGCTAGGTGGTGTTGTATCGCCACCAGCACCAAACATCATGATATCTGACGTTGCATCGTGCGCCAGATGCCTTTTAGCTACGCGTCGATCATATTGCTCCTTGATCGCAGCGATTTCCTCTTCCAACTTCAATCGTGGTTTTGACTCTTCGCTATCAACACTTTCCCCAGTCCGCAAACGCTTTAACAATGGTTCTTCGAGTCTGTAGTGTTCATTTCCTCCTTCCTCGTCTCTCGATAGCAAATGCAACACAACCTCAGGAAGTGGGCGCCATCCATACAAAAGATGTACACAAGCCAGCAACGCAGCACAGCTTGCAGCCTCGGACACAATCGTGCAAATAGCGCTCGCATCCTTGCGCGTATTTAAACCCATAGCTTGCTTTGAATAGAAGCCCTGTGTTGTGCGCTCTTGGCGTCGCGCTGCTGCACGAGGTCCTCGAATGTACCGTTTAAACCGCATATACCGATTCGCTTTGCGCAGTAACCACTCCGGCAAAGCGACTCCAGTTGCATCGAGCTCTTGCTGCTTGGTAAAGCGATACCAATCGCTCTGGAAGTTGAGGCTGCGGTATGCGAAGTTACGAAGGCATTCCTCCCCCAGGCGCAGGACGTACAAGTAAATAGGTGTATGATCAGCCAAACGCTTCCAGCGTTCAACCTGCTCATGCTGCATATGTGTCTCCTTCCAGCTGGACTCGCATTGCAGACGCTTACGCTGGATATTGGCAATGAGCACCTGACACCGCCACCCTTCACCATCGGGGATTTTGTTGGTAAGGTGTGCACGCTCCTTGGGGCGACAAGCAGCACACACATACACAGCATTGGGATCGTCCACGAGGAGCTGATATCGCTTGGGTTCAGCCTTTAGCAAGGCATCGCACGGAGGATGCACCCACCGCTCACAGGCATCGCATTGCATGAGTTCTTCGGAGTCTGCATCCCATTTACGCCGGCAGAGTGGGCACTTTTCGGCATCCCTCTTGTTTTTGCGTGCAGCTTCAGACCACACCTCGGTCAGCAGTCTGTTTTTCTCCTTGAGGGCTTCTGCCTCGCGCTCTTTGCGGTTGTGGCAATGTAAGCACTTGTTTTGTTCGTAGCTGTATGTACGCTCTAGAGTCGCGATATGGTCCTTCTTAGCCTCTTCGGAGTGCAAATGCTCAACACTGCTGCTCTTGGTGCCCTTGCAGCTTGTGCATGACACACAACTCGCACAGAAAATAACGGGTGTATCGCCGTCGCGCTTCTTAGAATTCGACAACTTGATAGCTGGCACCAAACACGATCCATGATAGCCACGATCACAATGCGCGCACAGCAAAAGTGGCTCACCAGTAGATAGTTCTGAGGAGATGTCTGTCTCCGTTCCACCATTTAGTGCTAGAGGAACTGGGCTGCTCACAATTCCAGCTGTTGTACGAGTGCGAGCTAGGTTGCGGTCGGCCCCACACACGTCGCCGGGCTGGCCACATATTTCGCACATTTTGCAGTTAGGACAGCGCCAGTACGCACGCATCTGGTTGTTGTCATCAAGCCGGCTAACGCCCATACCAGGAATGCAAAATGAGTGGAACCCTTCACCGCAGTCCACACAGAAAATAAAGTCACTTTGCAAGCCGGCACTTCCACACACGGTACACATATCCAACCAGCTGTATGAATGAGCTGAAGTGCGCGTCTGTACGATCAGGAAAAGCGGAATGCGCGATATGGAATTGCAAGCGCGGAGTTTTGTCTGGAATACAAATGCGTCGCTCGTGATAATACGTCGGTCACCAAGCGTTGTCACCACGGCTGGTGTTGATCCATTGACCGTTGCTGTTGAAGTTACATCCCGGGTACTTTCTCCTCGCTGAGTTGGTCCTGCCGAGTCAGGTACATTACTGTTAGTGTCACTGTCATTGACTGATGTCACATCTGATGCCTGCACACTTGCTGACCCAGCTGGCGCGCCAACATTATCTTGATGTCCATTTCCTCGATTGTACGCTTCGGACCCCGCATCCGAGCCATTATCGCCTTCTTCATCATCGTCAAGGTCATCGTCATCTTCGTTATCTCCACCATCACCGCCATTCTGGTGTATCTCAGCTGAATCACCATTCGACTGGGGTTTGCCTGCAAGTGCTGAATTATTAGGCAGTTGCCGCTTGGCCGCGACTAATAGAGCATCATAATGGCGCCCTCCACGCTGTTTCATGCGTGCTTTGGGTGCTGTTTGACGGAAAATTCTCTGACCTTGGCCGTAAAATCGCCAAGCCTCGCGCCAAATCAAGAAATCACGCTCCTTTGAGTTGAACGTGACGGCGTTCAGGCACATTAACTCGAAATCATCACGAAAAGCGCGGAAGTTAACGCTAGTGTACTTACCATCCAAAATCTTTCGTCGCATGGTGCTTAGATCCATAGGCGACTTGATAATGTCGAAGTATGTAGGAGCAATAGCCTCAGTCACAGGCTCTTTGAACAGATCCAACTTGTCTTCAACGCCAAGACGGTGCAGTACATGCAGCATGCGGACTTTGCGGCACGTTAGACATTCATAATTGTGTAGCACCTTAGGGTCGTATGAAGCTCCAAACTGAAGGGAATGGGCAAAGTCTTCTTCAATTTGCTTGGCAGTCTTGAACCCGTCATCTCTAATTGCGGGATTTTTTCCATTGGCGACCAAATCCCGTTCCACAGATGGACTGCGGCTCCCCGCCGGGGTCCTCACGCTGGAGTTAGACTCTGTCTCGTATTCACGACTTGCTGGAGCGAGAGAATCCGTATTGCTCTCTGACCTGGGTAGGCTCGGCTGACCATCAGTGATAACATCTAGCATAAAGTCACTGCCACTGCTGAACGCGTGAAAAGCTGGATTAGGATCTGGCTCACAGTCCGCGTGGATCCAGTGATGACATGTCGAGCACGTCAGCATATCCACACTGGTTGCCAACTGTTCGTCGTGCAGCACCAAATTACAAACACCGCAAAAACGATTTGCCTTATAATAAGGAATGCACTGCGAACACAGAGCGGCGGATTGCAGCGGGAGTCGCCATTGTGACCATCGTGGACTGGAGTCATCACAATCTTTGCTTGTCCCTTCGTTGCTGTTACCAGTCCTGCGGTCGTTGTCATCGTTCTGTTTTTGACGCTGACATCCCACGCATGACGTGCAATCGCTACATACGAACGGAATCTTCAGATCAGACACCAGCACCTCCCCATCTTCTGGGTTAACAAGTGAGATTGGCGCATGCGGCGGATCACAACACGTCGTGTGGAACCTTTTGTCACAATTAGCACACATCACCAATTCTTCCTTGTGTTCTCCAATCCCCGCATCATTTGAATCCACGCCACCCCGGCATTCATCTGGTCCGAGTAAGCAGAAGCTGCATACAGTATTGACATGTTCTCGATTTTTGGCATTCCCGTTCGCAAGAGCTGCATTGTCGCGAAGTATGCTGGTTTCGCGTATGATGGCTTTTTCGAGTAACTCTTTAGAATGAAACTCCCCTGGAATCCCTCCTCCCATGTCAGAGCCACTTAATTCGAGCATAATTGCCAATTCACTAAACGAGCTGACATCTTTCAGATGATATGCGATGCTATCAGTGCCAAGAAGTAAATCCACCATAGTCTCAGACGTTTCATCATCTGAACACTGTGTGTCACCACTTCGAAGCACAACGATATGTTTCTTTGCCTCGCCATCAAACTTTTTAACTGTGTAAGTTCCGGTGGATAGATCATTTCGTAAGCCCACTGAGGTGACATGGATGATCTTACCAAGCATCGCCTCGGCGATTTGAGCGTAGCGTTCATTGACATCAGATTGCCCACCAACCCGTTTCGAGCTTTTCCTTGACTTCTCTGGAATGGGTGACGCGGGAGTACCCATCGTTCGCCGGAATCCAACTAGCAATACTTGAAACGCGCGATCTAAATGGTCCAGCTCCGCTTGTGTCTCATTATACGCACGCTCTAACGATGTTGCAAACACATCTTCCATATCCCCCACCGTTTTTGTAGTAGTGGGGTGGTCTAGAGACGGTGGAACAAAGCGTTGCATGCTTCGACAAAGGTACTTGGGCACCCAGCATGATACATACTGTGTTGTTTCAACGTGTCCGCCAGTACTAGCAAAAATTCGCACGAGGCGAAAGTTCTCGTGTGCTCCAATCTCTTCTTCATGCGTCGGAAATAACAGTTTTCGTGCGAGAGCATTCAGTTCCAGAACCTGTGCAGGCCACCAGCGGTTCTGCAGCGCTGGAACCTTAACATAGAGCATTGTCCTCGTTCCAATTACCATCGGAAATGCGTACAGCGGCAATGAAGCCACTACACCGTCGTCGAAGCAGATAGTATGATGCATCGAAGGGTGTGTCGCGTGATAGGATGTAACGCGCCCCATCACCCACTGCTTATCCCATTGCAAAAACACGCCCACACTTTTCCCAACAAGCTCGTACATTTTGCGTCGCTCCGCACGCGAGTTTGGGGGGTTTCCCAGACGAATAGTTGTGTCAATATTCGAAACCTTTTCAGCAGTTGGGCGTAAGAGACGCCCATACACTTGCATCTCTAGCACCATTTGCTTTGAAAACCGAGGCCTTTTTTTCCTGCTGCGCTTAAGAGCCCTCAGACACGGCTTGCAAAACCAAGGACGAGCGGGTACAGAAGTTGCATCACTCGTACCCAATACATCCGTCATTTTAAATTCACCGAAGCAGATATCGCACACAATGCATATTCCGGTTTCTTCAGCGTCATCAACATTGCTTCTAAGGTTATCGTCTGGGTCCGCAACCACAACAGTCGGGTTCGTGTAGCTCCATCCACTCGTAGTTTTCATTCCGTCGACGTCATTTCGGAGACCGATAGACGATGCCACCATCGTGATTGGATTCGGAATAAGCACACGCGGGCCAGCATTAGCATTATCATCAACGGACACATTAGTCGGAGTGTGATGACCCAGCCGACTTTCATCTACCAGAGGAGGTCCAGTGAGATCTGTCTTGACTTTTTTGAAATACTGTTGCCCGTCTTGTCCAAACGATCGGTTCCGCTTCTTACCAGCGGCTAGAGCTGAGGTATTGTTTGAACTTTGGCTAGAATTCGCTGTGGACACTGACCGCCGGCGAGTATAACCTACTTGCAAGTTACGGCAAGCTTCACACAGCATGACACCATCCACGGTTCCGCTTGGCCGATGCAGTCGATCAGCAGCGCTACCGGTATGAAACTTGCTGTCGCAACCTACACACGTCTGCATGGCAGTGGATGCTGCTGCACGCGCGTCGCTGCATGCTGGGCAATACCACTCACCTTCGGGTATCTGTAAAATTGGGGGATGCAGTGTCAAAGGGTCGAATTCGTGATCGCATCCATCACAAAGCAAGACTGTAACCACAATTTCTTGGACAGGGTGGGATGCACCAGAAACTGGGGGCTGGCTATCGTGTTTGTTAGCGCGGTGGCGATTGGGGCCAGAGCTTGTTTTCAAGCGGCGGGCTTTTCCTCGACTTGGAGTATCTTGCGTAGAACTACAATCCGGACAGAACCAGTCGCCACTTGGCACTTCAGTTAACGGTGGATCTAACGCCATCATATCAAATTCGCCATCACATAAGTCACAAATCAACAGCGTAACTGGAACTAGTGCCGCGGCCGAGCCACTGTTACTTTGCACGATACTTGGAGTAGGCCCCTTTCTCTGGGAAACGCAGTTACTGCAAAACCAGTCTCCTGTCGGGATACTTGACAAAGGTGGGTGAATACTAGCCATGTCGAACTCCCCATCGCATCCATCGCAAATTAGCACAGTCACTAGCTCTGGAGTCACTGGAGCTTGTGCAGCCGCGCAAGCTGGGCAAAACCAGTCGCCCTCGGGCGCTTCTGTGAGGGGCGGGCTCAGTGCAGCCATATCAAATTCTCCGTCGCATCCATCACAAATCACCACCGTAACAAGTGCGTTTACAGCACCCACACCAGCCAACGAAGCAGCGACAGCCGCTTCATGGGCGCAAAGCCCGCAGCACCAATCAGAATCCCCTTCGTCATGCAGAGGCACGTGTTCGAGAACCTCCTCCAGGCTTGAATCCGTTTCCTGCGGATCGCAGAACTCCTGTAAACAAAAGCGTCCGTTGCAGACACTGCAGTCCTTCCACCACTGCACCTGCTCATCACTCTTATCTTCATCACGCACCAGAAGCGCGATGGTGCGCGTCTCAATAGACCCGTCCATCAGCTGCTTGGTCGGCTTGCCGCTCTGCAGCAGACACGGCGCACACCAGTCCAGCGTGCCAGTGGTGCGTCGTCTCTTCCTGCCCGTTCCACGATACCCCTTCTTCTTTTTCACTGCCGTATGCTCCGCTTGGTGGTGGAGCACGCAGCGCCGATGCAGCCGCGCGTCATGGCACTTGCCACAGCTTCCTCGCTCCTCGGCAGCTATCTGCACCTGCCGGCAGGTTGTGCAGACCTCCACAGTCGTGGAGAATATGCTCCACCCTTGATCATCACTCCCCATCACGTCTGCATGGTCATTATCCCCCTTCTCCTCCGAAATCCCGGTCTCAACCGCCGAATTTCCCTCCTTGCCGGCCTTCCAGGGGCGTCTCACGTACGGGAAGGCCAGCGCCGGCACGAGAATCGGCAGCGCTTCCTCCTCGACAGCCTTCGCTTCACTGTCCGTCTGTTTCTGACCCTCAAACTGGCATTTCGCGCACGTGAACGCTGCCCCGAGCGCCACTTCCTGTCGTTCCAGACCGTCTCCGAGCTTCAGCAGGCACGGCGTGTGGTAAATACCGTCGCAAACGCGGCAGCGAGACACCTGGGCATCTTCTCGAGTCTGGGTCTCCGTCTGAGCGCGTCTTCCCGCCGAAATCGCGGCGCTGGGTGCGCCAGACGAGGGGCTTTCTTGCTCTGGGCCGCGGGTCGCATCGGTCACACTGCGGGCGCTTTTCTGCGCGGAACTGGGAGCCTCCGCCGCGGGGGGCGCGGCCACAACCTGCTCGCACACAAGACACGCGAAATGCATGGCTGGAGGGGCTCCGTGGACCGCTGGGAGACGCAGAATAGGCGCGCCAGACACCGCCTCCTTCGCGCGCCTACCGCTCTGGGAGCCAAGAGCTTTTTGGAGCGGAATTCGCCCGCGAAGAGGCGGCGCGCGCGGATTGGCGGAAATTACGAGACGGAATTAACGTGGCGTTTGGTGTGGCGCACGTCAAATGTTAAAAGAGAACTTCAACATCACTGTTGGTCCGCGGGTGTCCACTTCTGAACTTTGTGCTGCAAAGCATTCTGACGGGATTCATTCATTACGGGCGTCATTTGGTCCCCACACCTAACTGTGCAGTGCGTGCATCCCTATTCTACAGGCAGACCTCGCCGTCCGCGTTG
>JAHWLF010000490.1:0-13686 GCA_024679295.1 Phytophthora parvispora
AGGGCGCCGTGAGCGCGCTCACCCGCACCAAGTGGGTCGCCGTCTTCTCGGCGCTCGCGTTCGTGCTGCTCGGCGGCCTCAAGTGGCTGCTGCAAAGAGGAGAGACTGAGTCAAAGCCGCAGAAGCAGAAGAAGCTCAAGCGCAGCAGCAAGGAGGAGTGAAGTGGATCAAGAGAGGAGAAGAGAGAGAGAGGAGAGTCGATAGCAGGTAACAACGCGTTCCTTTGCCCCCACCAACAGCTCGAACGTCGGGAGCGAAACCCCTCGCGAGTCTAGACGGTTGTCGTTTCCAACTGCTAGTGCCCAACAGGACGGACGTCGTTGAGCATGAAGAAGCTGGCTGGAAGCTTGCAGGCTAAGCTGGACGCTGGCGCCGATGCCTCTAGCCGACTGGAAGTGCCGGTCCAGGCCGCGTACGACTCGCTGTGCCATGACCGCAAGATCGTCGCCGCCGTGTGGCGCATTCCCCTGCCCGTGCTCTACTTCAGCGCGTTCGTGGGGATGTTGTTCACGCACATCCCAGCCACCGTCATGTACGAGCAGGGCTACGCCGTGTCGTCCACGCTGGCGACGTCGGGCAGCGACACGGTCACGGACGACTCGACCATCAAGTTCTACAACATCGGCGGCATCTCCGACGTCTTCGACTGGCTGACGGACACGTTCGTGCCGTCCGTGTTCATCACCGAGGACTACAACGGCAAGGAGCTCACCAAGGACCGGTGGGGGCGCATCGCCATGTTCAACAAGGTGCTGGGCGCAGTGAACTTCCAGGTGACGCGGAAGGCGGTTCACCAATGTGTGACGCAGCCGTTCCTCTCCAACTTGTATCCGACCTGCTACGATCCTACCAATACCTCAACCGTGCAAAAGCTAATCAGCTTTGACACAAACGCGACCGAGGCCGCAGGGATGATCACCGCGCTGAAAACTGAAGGAGGCTGGCTCGACTTCTCCACTGAAGAACTTCTGGTGACCATTGTCACCTATAATGGCGAACTGCAGGGTTATGCAGTCACGGAGATGCAGCTTTCCTTCTCGGAAGGCGGGTCTGTCGAGACGAGCTCGTCAACCACACCGGCACTGTCTAACCCGTACAGCGCGTCGATCTCTGTCGCTGCTGACATTGTGGTGTTGGTCTTCTTCCTGCTCGCAGTCAGCATGCAGCTGCGAAAAATCTACCGAAATCGCAGAACAGGGATACGAAACGTGATCTGTGGGGATGTCTGGGTGTTCATTGAGCATGCGTCCACCATTGTGGTCGTCGCTTTCTACTTCGTCTGGTACTCCATCGTTCTGCTCATGTTTCAGAAGAACTTCCGAGACAACTTGGCGTCGCTCGTGGTTGGAGGGAAAAACTGGTCTTCCGACGCTGAGGCTCGAGCGCGGCTCTACGCTGTCATCGATATGCTTAAGTCCGTGGCAAAACTCACGGTAGCGCTGCGCTTGATCGCCACGCTCGCGGTTTTCCTGCTCAGTTTGCGGATCCTAAAGAGGTTCCGCTTCCACCCACGACTAAGCATTCTGACTCGAACGGTGGCGAGTGCATTGCACCAATTCGGGGCTTTCTTCGTGGTTTTCATCGTTATCTTCGTGACTTTCGCCGTCTCCGGCACGATTCTCTTTGGCGATCGCGTGGAAGATTTTTCATCGCTGCAGACTGCGATGGAAACATGCATCAACATGCTATTCGGGAATTTTGACTATAGTACGATTCAGGGGCTCTACCCTCCTGTGTGTATGTTCTACTACTGGGGCTACATGATCGTTGTGAGCCTTGTGCTGCTAAATATGATGCTTGCCATTGTCTTGGATGCGTACACGGAAGTGAGCAGCGAGAGTTACAAGACGTCGAACAATTTATCACTATACCGGATCACGGATATAATGCTGTGGGACCTGCTACGTTGGCTGGAAGATGTTGTAAAGTGCAGAACCCGTCGAAACAAAAAGGAAGTGTCGGCAAAGACCGCACCCCGCATCAGCCAACCTGCAGCGAGAACCGTTAAACTGGAGTTCGAGGAGTTAGGTCGTGCCGACGTCGTGTTTCGCGGACGGATCCGACCGATCCTCCTCGAGAGAGGACTGAATGCCATAGTGGAGCAAACAGAAGTATCTAATCCCGATTCAAAGCCAGCTACTTCCCAGATGCTCACGCCTCGGATGTTGATGGAAATGTTCCCTTCAGCTAGGGTGCAAGAAAGTGAAGCTCGCGCTACACTTGAGCACATCGTGGATGGGTTTGTCCCTCCTAATCCCAACGAAGTAAATACCCCAACCGTTCAACCGCCCACCGTTCGTGAAAACTACGCGGCAGGTGCCGACGCGTTTAAGCATCCGACCGACGCAATTGAGGCCGTCATTCACCCAGCTTCCGCGGAACTAACCCCACAAGCTGGTCCCAGCTCAGACGATCTCAACTCTGACTCTGTCAACTCTACTGAGAGCACCGAGATTCAACGACTGTCCGCCCAGCTTGCTGAGCTGGAGCGCAAGCTTGATCTCTTGCTCCAGCGTTCGCTCTAAAAGCCAACCGATTGAATACAATTCGTCTACCTTTTCGTTTGTGTTTCGTGAGCACTTCCACTTAAATCTTCATCTTGCTCCTCTTCAGGCACTACATACTTCGCACGCGCGTCAAGTAGGCTCTTAAACCGAGTATACAGCCTTGAAATACGCCTCTTCTCGGCGCGCTGGGGATCGAAAAACAATGCTGATGCTGACTGAGAATCACTTTCGGCCTTGATCAGGGCTACTTGACTGCCTCGACGCTGTGAAGGGCGCGCTGGCAGTGCTGTCATTTTTCGTTTTGGTGTCGGCTCTGCAGCCACGGCATTTTTGATTGATCCGGATGTAGGGGTTGCAGTTGTGGCTATCACCGACGCGCGGAAAGCGGTACGCTGCAGTACTCGCCGAACATGCTGCCGCATCACTAAGGGGTCATTTACAATCTTCACCGGTGTTTTAGCCACGTACACGTGCACACGTTCAATATGTAGAATGGCTCTGCCTTGACACTGGATGCGGACGAATCTGCCCCGAGACTTGTGCGGGGCCACCCACTCGATCGGAAAACCCATTTTGTCCGTCACGCATAGCGAGCTCACACAACTAGCGATGATATCGTCACAATCGCGGCCAACTCCAGTTTTCATCGAGACGCTAATGTGTAGTGGATACACACCCGCCGTGCGTCTAGCAGGATTCGCAGCCAGACCTCTAGCAGCAGCATACAAGTGGCTTACTTCGTCACGCAGATATACTTTGACTGAGTGTACCTCAACGTAGTTGGCAAGATCAATCTCCCACCACGGCTGGAACTCTTCTTTCGTGTGAGCGGAGCGGTTTGAATCGGGGTCCAAAGCGTTTTGTGCTTTCATGCTGCAGACAACAGACGATTGACGCACGCGCTTGTTGGCGGCAATATCCTGCAGGTTGTTGTCCTCCACGCGACTTGAAAGCTGCTGGTGCCACCGACACAAAATCGAATCGTGAATCATTCGCGCAATTTCCCTCTCTTGATCTGTTTCAGCATTCGCGGGGATAGAAGTTGGAGATTCTAGGTCTAGTGCATTTCGTTGTTGCTCTGTCGAAGTTTTGGAATCGGTAGGATCCGAGGGCTGTCTACTTTCCTCGTACGCCAAAATCTCCTGGCAAAAAACACACACATTTGCCGTCCCGTACAGTGCGGATGCGGCATTATATTTCCTTGAGTCTTGAATGACGCCCCATTTGCGGCGGAGATCGTATATCCGCTTCATGATAACCGCTCCAGGAAGACTGGAGCGCATGAACCTCCGTTCGCATAGCGCACAGGATGCCCGTGTTGGTGCCCACATTTTGACGTTCTCGAGCTGTCTTTTAGAGCTAACTGTTTCAGGATTTGATACCCTCTTTGATGACAAATAGCAAGGCGACGACGATGGACGAGGCTTCCTTTGTCTAGGAATCAAACTGCCATCGTCTAATGTTTCGGTTTTGGTTGAATCCATTTCTGTTGTCAATGGAATCGAGTTAGCCTGGGGGTCCGACGATTTCTCAAAATGTAGCAATTTGCCCGCGTAGTTCATGGTTACCCAGCCGGAGCCTTGCTGCGTCGCACTGGATGGGCGTTTTATTAGTTGCCCTGAGCTCAAGGCTTTCGGCTTCAACGCTTTGTGCTCCGGATGCAACTTTTCTGGCTGGACGTTAACATTTGCTGCTGGGGTGACTACACGATGCTCCGTTAAACCTTTGTTGGGGCATCCTATGCCCCCTTTTACCGGCTGCGGAGTCTTGGTTAGAATTATCTCGGTGTCCTCATTTGCTTCGATTGCCTGTGGGTCATCAAGCTTCAAGTGCACACGCGCTGCCTCTACGTTTGTAGCGATCACTTCCACTAGAAACGGAGAGGCGTAGTTGGATTCTTCTTCCTCGACAGCAGCGTCACTCATCCTCTCCTCATCACTAAACACCGGCCCTACTTCTCGAACAGTGAGGAGGTCTATACTCACACACTTTTCAAGCACTTGGAAGACCCACGTAGTTCCAAATCGATCACGACAAGCCCCTAGTAGAGCCTTCTTTTGATCGATTGCTTCCGTCAGCTGCGCGTGATGCAGTAGCTGAACTTCATGCGCACACTGTGAAAAGATTGATTTTTGATTTTGGGATGACCCTGGTGGCAATTGCGGCATTCGAAGCCTGAGCAAATTTTCACAGAAGTAAATAGCGATTTCTATCAACCAATTCGAACGACAGCTTAGTACATCCATCTATTAGATACCTACACGCACGGGAGAAAAGTGCTAACTTACCGGGATTTGCATCGAGCTTGTAAATATTCATTTCGTATTGATAGTAACTGGCCATCCAACGAGTCTCGTAGGCGCCAATGCACCATCTAAGTTGCTCAGAAAAGCTGGAAATCATAAATTGGGTATAGAGGTTATCTACTAAAAGTACAAATATGTTGATGTAGAAATTTACCTGGATTTTGAGCGATCGGACAGCAGCGAGTTCGCCGCTCGAACTAAGGAAAGCGCTCGCTTCGCACACACGGACCCAATTCGCGACAAACGCTCCGGTTTCATTTCTGTAAGGCTCAACTGTACACCCAATCGACAAGAAAAAAAATATCACAAACATATATTAACCCGTGACTCACCGCAAATGGAGGATGTATCACCTACGCCAGTTAAATGGGTGGACAGTCGATGAGTAGAGCACATACGCGATAGCACAGCAGTGTTTTCTGCAATCACATCAAAAAAATTCCAGATTGGTCGCGTTGAGGATTCATTCGGATCAATATCTCTCGTTACTCCACACGAATACGATGCAGCCCAACGAAAAAAGCTTTCTGCCCTCTGCCAAGAGATCTCAGCGTGCTGCATGTAAGGCCACGCAGACAACATCAGAGGTTTACCCCTTTGCCTGATCTGACTTTCGGCATGCAATGCATACAACTGCCCCATAGCGCACAACACAAGCACCAGTTCGACCGGGATACAAAACTGAACACGCTGCTGCTTCCCCACTAGCCGATCCGTAAGCAAGTCCAAGTCACCAAATCCATAAAATAGAGGTGGGAATATGGTGAGGAGATACGGCGGCGTCGGTTCGTCAGAACGATGTCTTTCCGTGTGGTATCGTTGAATAGCAAGTAGGAGTGGCAGGTATTCGTCCAAAAGCTCCAGTGTGTCCCAAAATTCACTAGAGGACTGAGCGTCAAGAGGAAATTCCTTCAACTTGAGGCGTATCTGTACACACCATATCCGAGTAAGTTCCTCTTGCCTCGTGCCCCTCGATTGATTCTCTGTTCTCACCTGCATCCGAAGGTCTGCGAATCTGCAAGAGTCGAAGTAAAGCTCGCTGAGTTGTTTCTAGGCGCGCCCAACCAAGCGTTGGTTAGATAGATTAGTTGGTAGGTAGAATCGGACTTCTGACAAACCTCTAGTGCTGCATCTTCCTGAGTTATAAGGTGGTAGTTTGGCAGCCGACCGCACCACAGCCAAGTATGCATCCATTTCGTCGATGCCATGGCTCCATTCCACGCCATCAAGCGACCAAACAAATTTGTCGGCGCACCAAAGACAACAACCTGTGTGACGAAGTGTATAGCCGACAAAAATACTTGGGCAAACGCAGGTAGGAAGTATTTTGGAGCGGATAGTGGTATTCAAGTCTTACGCTGCTTGAGGACATCAAACGGGAATAGCTTGAACAACTCTACTTGCTCCTTTTGATCGTCGCTCGGCGCAACGAGAGCCGGATGACCCTTTGGACGGTACCATGCCTTCTTGGTAGTGCTATAAAGAACAGATTTTTTCCACAACTGCTCGATTCTCTCGACGAGAAGTTTGCTGAGAATCCCTTCTTTATTCATCGTTTCGTACGCGCTCGCCACGATTGCTAGCATGGTATTGAGAAGAGCAAGGCTAACCACAAGCATGTAGCCCCAGTAGAAGAGGCCAGAGACCGAAATGTCCCGAATGATGGACCTCACTGGTATCCAAAACTGCAGGACTTGTTCACCGAATAGGCTATTGCCAATAAGTGAAAACGCCAGGAAATGATCATGAACACGAAGAAGAATCAGAAAAACTGGCGAAGGGAGTACTCCCCCGTGAGAGCGAACACGTTCAACAGTTGATGAAAGCGCATTTGCCGGATGATGAAGAAGCCCAGTTGAATAACTGAGATTGCTCCTGCCAAGCCCAACGGGTTCTCGGTAGTCTGGGATCGACTCAGTGGACACTACCAGCTCCATTGTCCCGGTGTTGAGAAAGTATACAGTTAAAATACATCAACCTCGCGATTGTACGTGACAACAGTGGCCCATAGCTGTTTGTTGTAGTAGTTTATCCACAACCCACCCTCCTTTGGCGTTATGATGGCTTCAATGGCCTCCGATGTTTTGGGACTAATGTCCTAGAGATTGGCCGGCGTGTCATTGTCGGCGCAGGCTTTGTAGAAACCAAGAAAAACCTCCGCCGAGCCACGGTTCTTTGGTGTCATTTCCAGCATCATCCCACCCAGCACTTGGTTCGCACACCCGGACCATACTCCAGTAATAGAGCCCCCCCTATCGTAGTGAAAACTAGAGAGATAAAGTGCCCATGAGCCAGTTGTACACGTCGTCAACGCTGTGGATCTTGTAAAACTGGACGGACGTGTCCTGTCAGGATTGGATATCGAGTCCAGAAGCCAGCAGACTCGTCACGGGGTGAGCATCTGCAATGCGGGATTTTCGGATCCGACAAGCGAACCGATGCACCCGGAGAAGTAAATGGTTCGCAGCAGCCTGCTCTCTTGTTGAGAATCACAACCGCTCACGTCAACAGAAACGGGAAGAGGCTGTCACTCAACTCGTTATTAATACGACCGTGGCGATCACGGTGAAGGATGAACTGACAGAACAATGCCCAGCAGTTTGTCAAGCTTCTGCTCCATTCCACCCATGCGTGCAGTAAGTGCGGTGACTTTGTCTTGGAGCTCCAAAATCGATTGTTCTGCTCTGCTGTCAATGCTGACAGTTTGTTTGGCATGGTGGCTGGGCCCCTCGCGCTTGTAGGTTGATCTACCGTGCGCCGATAACGCACGATCGAGAATGAGGCCCTCGTGGAGATACAGAAACGTTGCCTGTATTTCCTCGCTAGTAATCTCTGCAGCTGGAAACAGATCGACTAGCGCGGTTGGAGTAAGCGCCCAAGTTGCCTGGGATAAGCGTCTTCCTTGCTCGGCTTCCATATGATATAAGCAGCGTTGTCTTGCCCTGAGCACCGGAAGCAAGAGTGGTGGATATATTCTCCCTTCCCAAATGACATTTTCGCGAGCGAGTTTTCGGATGTCGTACTTCAATTCCTTAAAGCACTCAAAGGCTTCCGTGTCCGTATTGATCGGCTCCATTCGAGCGGGGTGGTCACTCGTAGGCACTAGGCGCTCCACTCCTCTATTGCGCCAGAATACAAAGGATTTCAGCAGCGCCTTGAATGGATAATTCTTTCGAATCCTGACCATAAGCTGCCTACTGACGTCCCCGTCATAGCCCTCCTGAATGATATCTTGGTAGACACCCATCACAATCGCTAGCATCATATTTAGCAGTACAATGTTCACCACTACCATATAGCTCCAGTAGAACACCCCCGCTCCGTGAAATTCCCTGATACTGTTATAGTCGAAAGTCTGAAACAACATATTAACGCAGGATACCAGCGAGTTCGACGCCGTTGAGAACTGAATAACCTTTTTGCCGAAGAGGCTGTTTCCAGCACAGGAGAACGTCAGAAAAATGATGATGAAAATCACGAAGAAGTCGCGGAATTGGCGAAGCGAATGCTCGATTGTGCGAGCAAACACGTTCAACCGCGGGTGAAATCGCAGCTGACGGATGACAAACAAACCCAACTGGATTATGGTCACAGCTCCAACAACGCTAAGCGCGTCCACCCAAACGACAGCAGCATCCAGTGCCGTTATCACACCCCTGAGGGCGGCAAAAGCGTCATGTTTCGTGTTGCTATCAACAAGGTTGAGGATGCTCTCGTCGATATCCATAGTAAGAACTTTGAGTAGCACCACAAAGAAAACAGGAATCGCTCCGAATGGGGCACAGAGTAAAAGTAAGGTTTGTAGACCTTGCCAAAGTTTTGCCCGAAAGCTACCATTCCCCTTCTGGTGCCAGACTGCGTCGGGATTTGAGGGAGCTTTTACCATTTCGATGTAGACTAAAAGGGCTGCGTAATACACGACGCCAATCCCCACAACAACGATCGACTGTACCATGTGCTGCTCACGATAGTCGGAAACGGATTTGGTGGACACTCTCGGCTCGATGACGCCGTCCCTGCGGAAGTTCACATCCAGCCGCGTGACAGAGAACGTATCAATGTCGCTGTTGTAGGTTGCGACGGTCACACGCAACTGCTTACTCTGATAATTCAACCACGATCCCCTTCGCTTCAGTTTATTGATGACAGCTACAGCTTGAGTCGCATTCATCTTGATATCCAGGAAAATAGAAGTCTTGTTGGTATCTGCTGGTAGCAAACAGTACGGTTGAAGTTGAATAATAGCCTCGGAGGAATTGCACTTCCTGACTCGCATCGGGGTCCGTTCCAAGATCACGCCGCCCAAAACCTGGTTACGCAAGTCGAGATACCCGCGGTGGTCTTGCTCACTCTCGCTCATAGCGAATACTGAGGGGATGAATGTCTTAGTGAGCCATTCGTAAACGTCCTCAACGTCGCCTATGTCGCGAAACTGGACCGACTTCAATGGATCACCTCCATGTTCCGGTGCTAGCGCAGCAGACACTGCACTGGACTGGTTGAACAGTTGGTGCGTTGGCTTCTCGGAGCCGAGGAGGACGCTGACGAAGATGAAGATCGTGAGCGCGATGAGGAGACGAAGCCCAGCGAAAATGAGCATTTCATCGAACTGAAGCGACGCAACGGCATCGCCGAGCGCTATCGACAACGGGATTTGGTTTTCTTCTTCACTGCTACGCTGAGGTTCCTCGTCCAGCTTAGCTGATATCATGTACTCCTCCTCAACAGATAGTGCGTCGAGATAGCCATCATTTCTCGTTTTACGGTTGCTCAGTTCTTTCACAGCCACACGAAATGAACTCAGCTCGACACTTTCTGCGCTCGCTGTCAGCTCCTTGCAGTTCTTTGACGCGAACGAAGGAGGTCGCCGCACACTCATTAGGGCGTTCTGTTGCGTAGGCGATGAAGATTGGGGAATGACAGGGATGCAGGTCAAGCTTAGATGCTAACCCAACGAACCCACTGACGTGGGGTTCGCGATGGGTGTGATGCCAGATATTTTTTTTTTCAGACTCGTCTGCACAAAAGTTGATCTTGGTGGGGCGAGCATTGACTCTCCACTTGATCTTACGTGCTAGCTTCAGTCCGGGTCTGGGTATATGCATGTATGTTGAGTTACACTGCAAGATATGTCTTTAAGAAGGAGAAGTGCAGCTGATCTGATGGGCTAACGCTAGTTAGGCTGGGGTTTTACCTGCAGTTAGAGCTCGGATCTCTTTGTGAGTCACGTTTACCTCTTCCATCAACTTCTCAAGCTTGTGCTGCAACTCCGTCAGTTGAGATGCCTTCGACTCGCCAGACAGAACCTTCTTCTTCTGCCCTTGCTTCGTTACAGCTTCGTTGAGCTCGAAACCCTCCTTGAGGAATTTGAACGTCTCGATCATCTCCTCTGCTGTAATTTCGGCCTGTGGAAAGAGCCCCCGCAGTATCGCCGGCGTCAGCATCGTTGTTCGCGTGAGGGACGAGTTCTGCTGCAGTTTTGTCTGGAGAACGAGCAGCAAAAGCGGCGGGCGGAATTTGCCGTACGCAATGACGTCGTCATGCTGGAGTTGGTAGATGTCCACCTTCATTGCGTCGAAGTCCAACACGGCCTGCTTATTGTCTTCGCTTGGTCTGGCTCGCGCCGGGTGTTTAAGAGGTAGTCCTTTGCGTTTGAGCACGAATTGAATTAGATAATGATGGATCGTGGAGATTCGAGAGGCTAGCATTACGTTGATTTCCCCCTGGTAACCGTCCTTGCTCATGCCTTTGTAGGTTCCCATCACAATCGCCAGCATCATATTGAGAAGAATGAGGCTCACAATAATCATGTAGCCCCAGTAGAACCAACCGGATCCGCGAATGTTGTAAATGGTACTAAACTCAAACGTCCCGAAAATCATATTCATGCAAGACTCTCTTGACAACGCGGCCGTTGAGAACTCGCGCACGCGGTCACCAAATAGGAGGTTCCCCATGAATGAGAACGTGATGAAAATAATTATGAAGACCAGAAAGAAATCGCGGAATTGACGTAGCGAGTTCCCAACCGTGCGAGCAAACACGTTGAGCTGTGGGTGGAAACTCAATTGGCGGATGGTGTAAAGCCCCAGTTGAAGGACCGCAATTGCTCCGACGATGCTGAGTGCATTTGTCCAGTCTGCAACTTGATCAAGTGCGCCGATTACAGCTAATGTATCGCCTTCCTTCTGCAAAAACGTCTTCCCGTTCGTCTCAGGAAGTCTCAGCAGCTTTTTATCGAAATCCAACGAAATTGTTACCGTCCAGAGAGCGGCGAAGGCAGGAAGGGCTCCGAACTTGAGGCAGAATTCACCGATGAGGTCTAGAATCCGGCGGGTCTTGGTCATTGATCGAGTTTTCGTTTTAACGTCGAGCTGTTCAGTGTCACTATCACTATCAGAAGAAGAATGATCGTTAACAGGGGGTCTGGCATTCTCCAAGTTACGTAGAATCAATCCGAACACGATGTAGGCGACCACAACAGGGATAATGGTTGTCCACGTACGACCTCTGTAGTCTGGAATCGCATTGGTACTCGAGTCTACTTCGATCAGTCCTGTGTGGAGAAAATGTATGTGTAGTCGCGTGACTGTGAAGACACTTACTTCGCCGCTGTACGTAGCAATAGTAACCACTAGCTGCTTGGAGTGGTAGTTAACCCAAGTGCCACTGTTTTTCAAATCCGCAATGGCTGCGCTTGCCTCCACCGCGTCCAAGTTCACCTCCAAAAAAGTAGTTTGCTTCCCTGGGTCGTCGACGTACGTGCACATCGGGTACAGCGCCAGCAGAACGAATTCGGCATCGCAAGACTTGTACTCTCTCGGCGTCATTTCCAGAATCACTCCACCCAGGACGCGATTCGCCATGTCTAAATGGCCACGTTGGTAATCGGGTAATGGTTCCCCGGTGTGGTCTGTCGTGACAAACACCGTCGGGACAAAGGTGTCGGTGAGCCAGTTGTAGACGTCCTCAACGCTGCTGATTTCGCTGAATTGGATCGTCGTGGCGTTGGTGGAAATGGCACTGCTTGCAGGCGCTAGAATTGTAGACACGGTGTTGGATTGGATATACATCTTCTCATTCGGCGTTCCGGAGTTGAGCAACACTGCGAAGATGACGCAAAAACCAACGGTAGTGAACAGCCGAAAAAGCGCAACCCCCAGCACATAGTAATCGAATTCGAGCGCAGCGATAACATCCTCAACGAGCATCTTGAGTTTGCTGTCATCCGCTTCGGTGACTTTATCTTTCATGCTTACGGAACAGTTCGAGTCACGTTTGGTCTTCTGATCCATGATATCACGCCAACGAAAGCGCCTTAGCGTCGAACTAAGTGTTCCAACGGCTGATTCAACGATAACATTGGTAGTATTGGGGTGAATCTCCTCTCGATCAATGCAGTCTGCTTTGACGATAACTTTGGCGGTGTTGGACTCCACCTCCTGTTCACCAATGCCCCCCACTTCAAAATTCATGTTAGCTTCAGCCTCCTGCTCAATAAAGCCGCCCGCTTCGACATTCATGTTGAAGTTGTTTGCTCCAGCCTCTTGTTCACCAACTCGATCCGCTTCGGCAATCACATTGGAGGTGTTGGGTCCATTCTCCTGTTCACCGATGTCGTCTACAATCGCCACGCTGTATGCATCCACTATGGGCGGTTCTTCCATTATCTTCGCCGGATCTGTATCGGGAGAGTTTAGTTGCTGTTAGGACGCTTAGTGCTTCAACAGAAATTGAGAAATGAGCCTCGTTCGCAACCTCCTACTAGGCAACATCATCGCATCTCCCTTTCAAAACGGACGACAGGTCCATTTTTATATGAAATCTTTGTTGATCTCAGCAAAAACTGGGAAGTACCATTCGCCGTTGCTGCTCATCAACTCCATAACCTGACTTCTGATCGACAATGGGAACATGTTGGTGGGGAAAGATGGTAACGACTCCAATTCGATTTGATAGACATGCCACGCAGCACTGACTAACTAATCAGCTCGGTTGTTTTTATAATTCCAGACGCAAAATTATTTAAATACGTTCCGGAATTCACCTTGAGATGGAGCCTTGATGACAGAAGATGCGATGCTTTCGTTATCTATTTCCAGCTTTCATTTCCACTGGACACGAGAAACCAAAGCACCGCACTTCGCTGCAATTAGAAGCGGCATGGCCCCAGGACCGAGGCAAGGAGACCGATTTATTGAACGCATCTCTTGCGGGGTTTTGCGCCAAGCAAAATGCTGGAACTATTCGTACTACACATGAAGTAAAGATAGCTGACCATTATCGCTGCACCACAAGCCGACGCACGACTGCTCCACACTCCCTGCTCAGGACGCCGTTCCCGAGCACATTTCACACGGCAACAGCAGTACACTGGCGCGACCAAAGTTTTGGTCCGGCCCAAATTATAGTCCCAAAAAGTCCCACATCACTCCGATCGGTCCGCCACGATGAACGCCATGGTGCTGCTGCTCTCTCTCTCTCTCTCTCGCCCTCCCTGTAGCCCGCACACCCGCGCCCACTCACCCTCTTCCCCGTCTCTTATGTGCGTCTCGTGTTGGCCGTCCTCGCTGGCAGCGGATCTTCCGGCGGTTCCCGTCGCAGCACTCGGACTTCATCCACGACATGAGCTTCGACTTCTACGGCAAGCGGCTGGCCACGTGCAGCTCGGACCGCAAGATCAAGATCTGGGAGGAGCACGGCCAGGAGTGGCGCCTCGAGTACGAGTGGAACGCGCACCAGGCCAGCGTCTGGAAGGTGGAGTGGGCGCACCCGGAGTTCGGCCAGATCCTGGCCTCGTGCTCCTTCGACCGCACGGTCTCCGTCTGGGAGGACCAGGGCATGTACCTCAACGGCAGCAGCGCCGCCGGGGA
>JAHWLF010000491.1:0-13680 GCA_024679295.1 Phytophthora parvispora
ATCGTGCTGCAAATTTGCTACGTTCTGCACTAATGAAAGGGCATATGGAGCGTGGGTTAAGAAAAAAATTGAGCTTCACATAAATTACGGTAAGAAAGGTCAAGGGAGCGCTCGCAGCGTCAACTTTATGATTACCCCAGTTAGATGTAGGGTACACCGGATTTGGGTCCGGTGGAGATATGATAGAATACTTAAAGTCGTTGACTTCGTCTAATTCCAGCTTCCATGCCCATTAAAAAAAAAGGGAGGGGCTTCACTTAATAATGTATACTTCGAAGTGTTAAAAATTAACCCCGTTATTATGGTACATGTATAATAAATTACACGATTTAGTTGTCTTGCCGAAGGTCCGATTTGCATGAACACTTTTCTGCCAGCCGCCTTTCTCTGCTGTGACAAACACTTTTCATGCATACTGCATGCAGCATGCAATCTCTCCTTGGAGGTGCTTTGCACAATGTGTTTTTTCTAGATCCCTCCGAAGGACGAACAACAACAGAAAATTGATACTGTATGACACCGTACATGTAGTACAGTTGCGTAACGCAACGAAATTGCCCATACTTTACGCCTTGATATTCTTTCCGTGCTGAACCTGCTAGAGCAGGGAATCGAAACGGAGGCTCATTCTACAATTTACTTCCTGACCAGCAAGCACTTCGAAATTAAAAGCCATGAAGATTTTCCAGACTGCAATCGTCGCTGCCTTGTTGTGCTTGGTCCAAGGCAAATCATCAGCGAACGTCAGGACGGCAGCTGACAACAATCTTGCGCAGCGGAACTTAGAAAACTGCGGCCAGTTCAATCGAGGTTGTCCCCAAGCTGAAAGCAGTCTTCCGCAGCGGAACCCCCACCCGCAAAAGTGCGACCAGTTCACTCGAGGTTGTCGCGACTAGTTTGGCCGTCGTGTTGGACTCCACGCGGACCTATGTCATTCAACCGCTAGTCAAGCACTACCCGATTCCAACAAGATTTTTTTTTTCAATGCGATGTAAAAGTCTTCGGTGCATTTTGTTGATTCGAGTCGCAGTTACATCATCCACCATCCCCTGAATTTCAAATTCTATCGTAGCTCTGGTGAAGCACGCTTTCCGCAACACACTCTTTAGATTGCAGAAACGGCGTATGATGACTCTTTAGTCGAGGATTGGCCAGAGAAGACAGTAAGTACTATGGTATCGATTGAACGAAGCAGGAAAATGCAGTGACTGACTTCGGCATCGCCAAACATAATATGAATATCGAAATGTGTTCCAGGCGCGACCCGCAAATCTCGCCCTTTCCAGCGCTTCGACAGCGCTTGGACTCGAAAAAGTAAATCGCGATCGTCCCCACACAGTTTCCCAAAGATTTTGTCAACGCAACGAATCACCAAAACTCTTCAGACGAAACTCATCGCTTTCGTTATCGTAGATAAAGCTGATCTGGGCGTGAAAAAAATGTATGCACCAGCGGCTTGAATAGCAGCGACCCATTGTTCGCGTCAATGTCGGTGAATCCAATGAGATCCTCTCAGAACTATTCGTTTATGTGACGAAACAACTGAGAGGAGATTGACACCTCCGAGGGAAGCGTCGTGTCCGCACTGATACGTCCTAACTAAGACTAATTTTGCAGGCTCGGTCTTCATCGCAGCTTCGACGAAAGGTCTATCATCAACGCATGACGCAGCAACAGCTCCTGGATTGTAATAACTCCGGGTCTGCGGCGAAATTCATGGGACCCTACCAGCACGTACAGTTTGCCCTCTTCCGGTCGAAACACCTTAGAATACTTGAATCCGCATTGGCGCGTCCACTTCATCGGGTTCCACATTCGGCCGCATCCAGCCACGCCAGGAAGGGCTTCAGCTGGTTGGCTCACCCATTCGTATACTTCTTTGCCGCGACCTCCTCCTTCAGGTGGACTACCGACTTGCTCGCCTCGATAGCTACAGGGAAGAAGACCCGTTCCAAGCACATTAATGATCGCACCCTCCGCGGATGCCTCGACAGAACCGGACAACGCCACCTTCCACCATAAAGAATTTGAAGGGGTACAGTGCTCTGATGTATTGCGTACATTACTTTGTTTTGGCAATTGAACGAGTCAGCCGCAGTGGTGCGCTATGAAATACACGGGAGAGATGGTTGGCTTGTCCCTAGACAGGGTTGAACCGACTGGTTTAGGGACGCACGGTGCTCTTGGTGGGAACACTACGGGTCGGTTCGGGCACGCGGCGGTCCTTGAGCTGGTCCTTGGGCCGGTGTTGCTGGTGCGGGTGGATGCTGGCAGCTACCAGGAGGAGAAGTGTTAGTTTGGGTGGTTCAGTCTGTTGTAGTTTAGCAGCAGAGCACGCACCGAGGTTGGCCGAGAGCGACTTGGTGAGCATGTTGAGTGCCGTGGGGGTGTCCACCGTGGCCTTGAGGATGCTGCTGGTCATGCGGAGGAGGGCCATCTTCAAGCTTGGATCGGTTTGCTGCTTGTTGTTTGCTGAGCAAATGAGGAAGTGGGTCGAAGGAGCTGGAGGCTGCTGGAAGGGCTCGTGTAGATACGCGAATGGCGCGAGCTTCAACATGGTCCATGTGGTTACGGATTTTCTTCCTTTTGGTTTTGAATGCTAAACGCGATGGCGGCACGGGGCAAAAGTGGACGCTTCTACCATAGCGCGGACTCTGCCCACGAGACAACTGCGAGGAATGGCCTGATAGACTCTAGAGCCATGGCCGAATGCCCTCAACGTACCGGTCAATTAACACGCTGCTTGGCCTTGTCGCATAAATGGGCAAGTTGAAGTGGTAAGCACGCGCGGCGGGGTCGTCACTGCGACTTACCTGCCGTCGAGAAGTTCTCGACGAGAACACGTCGTTAGGCTTTGCTGGCAGTGGTGATGGCAATGCCCGCGGAGTGTATGATGTGGTTTGTCAAGACCTTCGTGGGCTTCAAGTTGAACGTGCTGGAGCTGTGACAGAAGGAGCTCGATGTAGTGCTATGCTCCTAGTCTGCTTGGACCCGGCTGTGCTCGTCTTCATCCTCGATCGGGTAGTACGTCGCTGGCCACGGCTCACACGACACGGCCTTCTCCAGGGCCGGCCAGTTGCTGATCGACGCGTCGGACAGTGCCAGCGACTGGCCTTCGTGTTGCGGCACGGAGAAGGTGTTCTGCTCTCCATCGTAGATGCGTTGCAGGTCCGTGCAATACGGCGTGTTGGCAGCTAGAATGGTGGGGACCCCGTCTTCAAGCCCTCCGTTGGCGTTCGCCACCATCGTGTCGGTCCAATTCCAGAAGAACGAGATGTTCGTGTTGTCGACGCGGATTTTGAAGGTGGCCGATACATTCGTGACGGTCTGCGGGAGCTCGGAGATGAGCGTGCCGCCCACGTGCAAGTAGGCGTTGTTGCCCTCCAGTATCGCCGGGGAGATACTCGCTATGGGGTTGAGCGCGAGCGACAGATCGAATGAAGCTAGCCGCACCAACGAGGACGGAATCTCCGTGAAATTGCCAGCCTCGAGGTAGATCGTGGCAAAATGTGGCCAGGTCAGGTCCAATTCCTCGGGCAATGAACGCAAATTGGTCACACAGAACTCGATGTCTCGGAGTCCACGAGGCAAAATATCTCGATACAGACCCGCGGGGAGCTCGCCGTTGGTCATGTTGACGCGCACAAGGAACAGCATCAGGAGGTCCGGGTGGTGGGCATGCGAGATGGCAGCACGTTCCTGCCAGCTCGTGATCGTTGAGTTATAAATCTTTAGAGCTCTCAAACGCGAAAACTCGGCCAGCTTGGCTGGCATCTCGAGGGCTGGGCAGTGACGGATTACCAGAGAAGCAATGGTTGCTAGGTCAAAGGGCCTCCACTGCGCCATAACTTCACTTTCAATGCCACTAAGTCCACGCTCATAGCAGTTTAGAAACAAAAGAGAGCATGAAGGCTGAGAACTGAACCAAGGCTTGGTAGGCATCTCACACTGGGGAAATGTTGGGATGGACTCAGCGTACAAATGAACCACCAGAATCAGAGCCCCCCACGAGAGAAATAATACTCGAGTAAACCAAGATTCCCACCGCTTCAAGACTAGAGCTTGGTTGTTTCGATAGGCAGACTTCACGTCAGAGACGCTGGGATTGACAGGGACAACAGTTGCAACTCCAACGCTTCTCTTGGACTTGCTACTTCTATAGGATTTCGTTGAGCTCAAAGATCTCGCACTCAGGAGCTTCTTGATATTATTCATATTGCTTATCAAACCCAAAGCAAAGAGTACACGCATGCTGAAGTCTCCCCAAGAGGCGACCATCAAAACTTGGAACTCGCTCATGACTTGCACGGCCCAAATATCGTCATACCAGTTGTATGTCGGGTAACCACGTTCTTCAAAGCTGAATTCAGATGAGTAAATGATCAGCAGCAACGATGTTATTCCAACGGAAGTCACAAGATCAAGCACACAGTCGCAAGTAAGAGCCCAGAAGCGTCGATTTGCCGTGTCGATGTGGAAAATATGGTGCACTAGCGTTGTCGACCAACAGTTGAGAACCAGTAACACAACGTAGCTGTGGCAAAGCCATCGTCGTGAAAGTAACACGTTCATTCGATAGGCTTGACTAGTCTGCAGCGCAGTTTCTACTACTTCTCGCATTAACAGAAGCACATCAAAGAAGGGGCCACCGACACTGAACTTTGAGTAGAAAGCGCGGATTCCACCAGTTAGACTGTGTTTCGGTCGCTCGTTTTTAGCAGGGCGTCGAACAACATTGAAAACTAGCATCCGCTTCTTGGCGGACCAGCCAATCATCCAGACGAAATAGAAAAAGTGGATACTGGCAAAGCAAGCGTGCACAACCACAACAACATTGTAGTGTGCAGACCCCAAACCAAGTCGATAGAAGCTGAGCCAATTATTAAGCATACTTCCCGGTAATTTGGAGTAGCATCGCGCAATGGTCGCATAATAGCCTAGACAGATACAGTGAAGACTGACGAAAGCAAGCCAGCAAACCCGTCGTTTGTGAAGCGAAAGCCACATGGACAACTCATTGTTTGAGCGAGTGCGGCGCCGTACATCTTGAATAGAGTGCTGCATGTGCGAATGCCGAGATAAGTAAGACTGTAATTGGCGATGCCCATAATAGCCGCCTTTTTCTTAGTGTAGAACTTTAGCCCATTCACCGGCTAAACGAGAAATCATACACAACCTCTGAGAGCAGTATGCTGCCTCATGAATTGAAGTATGCGAATAACTATCAACCTAAAGCTCCACGATTCCACATATAAGCTTTACTGCTTGCTCTTGCTTTTCTTCTTCTTCGTTTTCTTCTTCGCTGAACTCCCCGAGTCCGAGCGGGTGTTTTCAAGTGCTGGGTGATTCTCTTGTCCGCCTCCACGGCGTGACTGCCTCGCTTCAATTTTCTCCGTACGTCTAGCTTCCGCTTTAATTTTGCGCGACCAAACAGAATTGGTTGTCACCGTCCACACTGGATTCCCAGCCTTGTCCTTTATTGCGAAATCAGCACCGAATGAACAGAGCATCTTGTACAAGCCACGGTGTCCATTCTTGACTGCCAGATGAGCTATCGTTTCCTTCGTGTGAAACGTAGGCGTGTTCAAGTCCACCAAGTTATCTGCTGCTAGTATCATCGCAACGATGTCAGTGTAGCCCTTTATCGCAGCGCTGTGGACTGCCATGAAATTCGGTAGACACTCCCGGGAGGAAGCCAAATCCTTTTCTTCGCGGCAGTGGGTCGTCGGCTGAAGGAAGAGGGCTCCAAGGTGAATCATCCATTCAACAAGATCAGGATCGTGAGCCGGACCTGCAGCTGCCTGGTGGAGCAGCGTACAGAGATCATCTCGGTTATTCTTGTTGCGCGGCGTGGTCAGCCCCAACAGCTGTGGATCCCTCGCGATTTCCGTCTTAAGATGGTCGAGATCATCTTCATAGAGCCGCCCGCTACTTTGGCTCATCAACTGCATCAACTCGGTAAACGCTCGTTCGCGACCAGCATTTGGCGTCTTCGCTTTAAATGACGCCGCGCCGTACTCTTGATTGGCAAGGTCTGGTTTCGACGGGAAGGTAAAATACTTTTGCTCGCAGCTCAGCGTATACGGTGAGTCAAACGTGGCTGAGATGATAGTCCCAGCTCTCTTGCCCATTTCGCGAACACGGTCCCCGTTCATCTTGCCTTCCCAACGAGAAGAAAGCCTCTTGGGAACAGTATCCATCTTCAGTGACCCATTCGGCTGCAATGCATCCAACAAGGGCAGCAGGGGACGCATAACACTATTCTCCAATGCATCAGGGATGCAGTCCTCGCGTGTCTTACCAGGTAGCAGCAGTTGTTTGTTCATATATTCATCGAAATATTGTTGCTGACCAAATTCTTCACATAACTTGGAGAACACATCGACAATGTCTGTGATCAGAACCAGCATATCACGTGACAGCACGTGCGTCTCGAATAATTCTGTTTGAGCCTCCACTAGATACAGCATCTGCACCAAACTTGTACGTCTGAGACCGGATGTATTGCCTTCAACAAGGAGCTGCCAAGTCAGGGATACGTCATGCAAATAAAGCCCCTCCTGCTGTTTAGGCCATTCAACCCCATGCAACATTCCACTTTGACTAGAACCAGAATTGCCGGCTAGATTAAGAAAATACATCCGATCATAGGCTCCGTGAATCGCTGCAGACCGTGACGGTGTGAATATCATCTCTTTGTAGATCTCCAAGACATCTTCAAAAAATGGAATGCGGTCAAGCAATCCTTCCGCTACGAGAGCGTTGTAGAGATGCCCAAAAGCGCGGAAAATCGAAGCAGACGGCAACATGTCACTTCCCCTGCGCAAGTAATCGAGGTGGAGATCCAACACCCTCATCCCTGCCAACACTGGATTGAATCGTTCAAGAATGTGTCCTCTGCTTTCTTGCAAGTCAGTATTGAGGGGCTCTTGAATGTGTAGCAGAACGCTGGGTCTCAGCAAAAAGCCTTCCATGCGCTCCATCAAATTCGTCGCGTGCTTGAGCATGACGGCCACATTGCGCCCCAGTCCTCCATTTCCTTGCAACGCCAGAACCGATTTTATCCAGCAAGTGCAAGCAAATACCAGCGGTATCGAAACTTGACGTGTCGTGAAGAAGTCATCCAGCAGTCCCAAGAACGATCCTTCCAACTTCGATCGGTCGTATCCCGCGCCAGAAGCCTTTTCTTTCGCCCTCATCTCGTTGTAAACCAGCGGCAACTGCTGCATCAGGAAAGCCGAAACATCAAACGGATCTGAATACATGTACTGTGGCGTCCTGTCCTCCCGATACCTCTCCACCACATTCTGCAAGAAGATCCCGTCGGTCTTGCGCTGCGATGGAAGAGCGGACGCAAAGGTTTCGAACGTGGCCAGAATCATCTGGAACGTCCCCAGCAACTCGAACGGCCAGGGCTTGTACGGCTCGCCCCGCTCAAACTTGGCCTGGAAGTCTTTGCACACCTTCCGCGACAAAGCGATCAGACTCGGCGCCTGCTTGTACACGACGTCGAACAGCTCCCGCGTCGTTCGGATCTCCGGGTGACGCGTCTGCAACTTCATAGTCAAGTCGTTGGCCGCGTCCATGGCCAGCTTGACCGAGACCGTCGCCTCCAAGAGCGTGGACGTCTGCTCCTTCACAAAGTCGTAGCAATGGAACACGCCCCGCACCAACTGCTCCAGGTCCGATACGAAGAAGGCCACGTCCAGCCCCAAATCGTCTTTATAGGCCTCTGTACAGACCGATTTGAGCTTTGTGGACGGATTTGGGTCTACAATGAAAGTCTCTTCCTCGGGGCAGTAGCCGTCTTCCTCCTCCTCCCAGTCGGACGTCATCCGGGACTCGTTACCATTTTTCAGCGGCACCCGCTGCAGCAAACTGGACCAAATTTTGAGCAGAGTCGCGAATGGTGCCTTGGAGTTGGCCAGAAGAGGCGTAACACGGTCGCGCAACTCGATGGCGCAGTGGAAAGCTTTGAGCACTTTGGGCAGTTCTAGCAGATGTTCCGGACGGAGCGACGTCGGATCTCGCGCCACCTGCTGCACGACGCCGCTCAACGTCTGGAGCTGGGGGGAGGGGGTTCTAGGGTGGATGTGCTCGTGCGCGCGCAGCAGCCACTCCAGCAGGAACGTGGTGGCGCGCACGTAGCGCTCGTACTTGCCCAACGCCAACGGCATTATTAGTATTTTGATGGGAAAGATCGGGGATGAGGGTATAAAAGAGGCTCAGGTTTAGCTAAATGTTAGGAGTAGCCTTCGACTCGACGAAGTTGTAGAAGTGAAGCCCCAGGCCAACATTGAGTTGTATTTTGCTTTCCAAGAAATTGTCGAGCACGTCACGAATTATGTCTAGCCAGAGCCCGCAAGTGCAGGAGTGAGCTGTACAAGTGAGCATATCACGTTACGAGATGATCTCGCGATTTATGTTAAAAGTCGAGCTCATCGCCTTGCGTGGTATAAGACAACTTGACAGGACCCGAAGAACTGATCCATGCTACACGTATATTCTGTGCTTTATTGCTGCGGAATTTTCGATCATACCAATATAGTTATATTCGAGCGAGCTTGTTCCAGTATTAAAACACTGTGACCCTAGATAACAGTGATAAATTGTCCTGCATCTGGTGACGCTGTTTTGTATTATTGCACTGTACTAATACGACAGATCCCTGAGAAAACCCACGCCAGCGACAACACTTCCGGTATGTGTGACCCTCACCCGCTGATCACAATTGTCATTCTTCATTCCGCCACGCCAAGCCCACAGCCTGTGCCAAGTGACAAAGAGAACAAGTGAAGCATGCAGTTCTTTAAGAGCTTGGTCCTCGTCGCCGTCGCAGTGTTTGGAGTTACGCAAGTCAGCGCCGCGTTCAGAGGAGAAAATGCTGGGCAATACAACCGCGTGAATCCACAGCAGGACCAGGCAAGTCGCATCGGCGTCTCCTGGGGCAGGGACTAACGTTAGGCTGCCCAAGCGACTCGGTCATACAGCGTCTTCCGATCAAGAACGAATTTGCTCGAGATGATAGACAAGCTCCTCGAATGAATTTACGGTATGCACAAGGCTCAGTGCGCATTAGTCCAACTTGATTCCGCTGTACTTGTCCTCAAATTCAATTGGATAGTTTGTTGCTGGCCATACGTCACACGACACCGTTTTTTGCAATGTCGGCCAGTTCCCCACGGATGCATTAGACAGCGAAAGCGATTGACCTTGCCGCATTCTTGACGAAAACCTTGTCTGTTCTCCACTGTAAAATCGCTGAAGGTCTGTGCAATATGGCGTGTTGGAAGCTATGATGGAGGGGAAACCGTTTGCATACTCTCCAATAGCATTTGCCACCATGGAATCCGTCCAATTCCAGAAGAACGACACGTTGGTGGTATCAACGCGCAACTTGAAATCGGGAATCACATTGTTGACGACCTGAGGTAGTTCGGAAATGAGCGTCCCGCCAATGTGCAAGTAGCCTTCTTTATCCTCAAGTATTGAGGCAGGGATGGTTGAGATCGGGTTCAGCGCGAGCGAGAGATCGACGGGTTTCAATCGCACCAATGGCGGTGGAATCTCGGTAAAGGCGCTAGCCTCGAGGTAGATTGCAGCGCTTTTTGGCCATGTCACCGCCAGCTCATCGTGCAAACTGTGCAAGTTAGTCACGCAGAACTCGATGTCCCGCAGCCTCTGCGGCAAATTTTGGTGGTAAACGCCAGCAGGGAGCTGTCCATTCGTCATATTGACTCGAACGAGGTACAGCATCAAGAGGTTTGAGTGATGTGCCTGTGAGATACCTGCGCTTGCGTTCCAGTTCACAATCGTTGAATTGTAGAACTTTAGCACTTTGAGCTGTGAAAACTCGGTGAACTTCGTAGGCATCTCGACACTGGGACAGTGGCGAATAGCAATATAGTCGGTCGTTGTCGGATCAAGTGGGCTCCATTGTGCTGATATTTCGCTCTCTGTTCCGCTAAGCTTGGACGTGTAGCAGTCGAGTACCAACAGAGAACACGACGGCGTGGAGCTAAACCATGGTTTTACTTGCATCTTGCACTGAACAAGTGCAGGAATGGACTCGGCGTAGAAGTGAAGGACTAGAATAGCGAATCCCCACGTGAAAAAGAGTACTTTGGTCAGTCGGGACTCCTTTGCAATCACGAAGTGCAATCTGCTCTGTACCCGGACAACGTTTGAATCTGTCAAACTTGGATGTAGAGGCATCACCGATGTTACCGCACAGTTCTCATCCGAGCGCGCCAAAAGCTTCTTCATGTTGTTCAGATTGGCTATCATACTCAACGCGAACACGACTCGCATAGCCAAGTCTCCCCACGATGTTACAAGCAACACCTTCAATTCGTTGATCGCGTGGACTACCCATACGTCTTTGTACCAGTTCAGGTCGGGGAATCCTCTTTTCTCGAAATCATAGTCTGCAGCATATATAAGCAGGACCGCTGTTGTGATCCCCACAGAACTCACGAGGTCAAGGACACAATCGCACGCAATTGCTATGAACCGCCGAACGGCTGTATCCTTGTGAAAAGCAGAATGAATCAGTGCTGTACTCCAGCAGTTGAGAACCAAGAGCGCGACATATCCTCGATTTAATTGTGTACGCGGGATCAGCAAACTCATTTTGTAAGCCTGTTGGGTTTGAAGCGAAGTTTCCACGATCTCTCGACTCAGTAAAACCCAGTCGAAGTACGGGCCGTTCACAGAGAGAAGCCCACATTTTGCATGGCCCGCTCTGTACGCGCCGAATATAAAGAGCTTCCACCGCTTATCCGCTCTTTCATCCATTTTTGTTCGAGTGACAACGTCGTAGACCGCTAGCACAAGCCTCCGCTTTTTGAGTGACCAACCCAACATCCATAGCAAATACACCAGATGAACCCCGGCCAACCACCCATGGACAATTGCAATAGCTCGGCCATATCCACCGCTTAGAGGGGTTAGCCCAATACTGTAAAAACTCAAATAACCGTCCAACATAGTCCCCGGCAAAGTCCAGTAACATATTGCCATGGTCGCGAAGTATACCAAGCAGAGACAGTGGAGCGCGATAAAACCCAGCCAACTCACGCGTACGACACTGTACGGCAGCTTCATGTTGCCAACCGTGTCTGTCCCTGCGTCTCCATAGCTCCCCCATCCAAGAGTCTTCATGGCCAACACAACACGATTAGCTAAGCTCAGACCAAAAACCTCGTCTTGATCTCACTTTAAGTGATTACAACTCCTGTACTATCTAAGCTAAGGTTAGCAGCTACTTCAGTTGTTATGGCGATAGGATTGAAGCGATGGTGTTACCGTCCATGGCCCAGTTGTTCGCGTCCACATCGTCCAAAGTGAGAAAAATGCGGTCGGCCGGGACCTTGAGCGCCTCCGCAACTACGGTAGTCAGGGACGCTGCTGTATTGGTGTTGAGGTCGGGGCTGATGCGGCCGATGCTACGAATGCGGATGATAGCGCATGGCTACACCAATGGCAAAGTTAGCGACAGTTTCTGGTAAGTATTAACTTGAAGACTCGCACCGCATCGGAGGCTTGGAAGAGCATGGGCGTGTCAAGGTCCAGCTGCACCATGACGTAGACTTCCGGTTTGCCCAGCGCGGCCGACGACGCCTTGGACAGCGCGCGCAGAGTGGCGGAAACGTCCACACTGGCCTTGGGGACGTTGCTGCTCACGTGCACGAACGGCATCTTCTACTGCTTGCTTGGCGCTCAAAGTATATTGAACTGAGCTATGGCTTAGAACGGCACGTACGCAGCTTCACTCCAGAAGATGGTTCCGCAGATGAACCTGTGTGCTTTTCCGATTATTCCAACTGGCAACGATAACAGGATGGGCTTAGTGATCATTGATGAGGTGGATGAACTTCATCCGAGGAAGTACATAATATGTACTTCCTACAAGTACTACATGTACTGGTATATATTATTAATATTAATATATGGTACTTGTACTTGAACTCGCACAGCACGGGGCTTGGGCACATGTCGATGTATTTGTCTATGGATAAGTTATCCATAGACGAATACATCAAGGATAACACAATTCTAAGTTTTCAAGTACATGCATTACATACTGAAATGTATGGAAGTCGGAATGGTGTACGGTATTTGCTGAAGCAAAACTCCATACTTGAAAACTAGGAATTGTACAATAATAAGTAATTGTCGAATTCGGAAGCCGAACTTCGGATGTGAGGGGAACGAACTGCCGAAAACAAGTCCAAAACTGTCCACCTTCGGCGACAAAGCGATGAGCACTAGCAGAGTATAGTTGACGGGTTTTGCCATGATTGACCGAGAAAAAAATCTACAGGCAACCAAGTTCAACTGCTTCATTTTCGCGGTCAAAACCATAGTGCCAGCCGGGTACCGCCCTCCATCTATTGCGACCTCTCCACCAATCGAAGTCTGGAAGAGCGTGCTAAAAAATTGGACCTGCTGGGACCTAAGGATCAATAATAAGCACGGGCGACTAAGGCCTTATCATTGCTACCAGCACACCGGCAGGAACCGCTGTGTAACCTGTGGTCAGTGTTCTGACGTTATTACCCGATCAACGTATCAAGCTTGGCGAGGTGACAAATATCGAGGATCAAGATGGTCACATTGAGCAAGAATTTTGATTTCAGCGTTAGCTGAAGTAAACCTTTCTGGGGAAACCAGGATAGAGCCCGCTATTGCAGCACTCGGGAGACGCCGTCGCAACTTCATTTGCCTGGGTCGACGCGGTTGTATGCGCCGCGGTTGTCAGGCCTGCTTGCACTGACTTGCGTCAGACCCAGCACGGCGACGATAGTGACGACAATAATTTTGACGAAGTGCATGCCGGGTTTCTTCGTTACTTGAATTGGTTGTTGTCTTGGCGTGGTAGATTGAAGAATGAATCCTCTAGACACCTTGTCGGGCAACGCCCCGCTGGCGCGAGTTGGGGGCTATCTTCATTATACTAGTACATACTTAGTATGTGATACTTCTTAGGACTCCGAAGAGTAGTGTATGGAACTATTCAAAGCAATGCACTCCAGCAAGATAAGTTGGCGATGTGATGCTGAGAATTTTGTGCATTAGACTCGTTCAGAACTTTCAACACATCAACCAATGTAGCGTCCAGCTTCTACGTGTATTAACGTGAATTGAATCTCGGTTTTGCCATCTTCTGAAGACACCACCACTGGCCGTCCTCCAGGCTCTTCCATACAATTCATTTCCTGCTTTTGACAACTTCAGATAATCCTGTTTTGCGTGCTGGAGTGCTTTGGACGACATGAAATACATGTACACAGACGGTGTCCGAAAGATACGACAGCACTGTCAATCGAACTACATGGACATGAATCCTGACGCAGAGTTGAATGAAATCAATAACGCTTCTTCACTTTTTTTTATTAATTTGTAAAACCACTTTGCTAGCTTTCTTGCGCTACGGAGAAGACGTAGAGTGTAGCAGGCCTCACCCCTTGTTGCCATTCAACAACCACCATGTTGCCCTTCAATCAAACGTTGATCGGCCAACATCAAAATATCAACACAACGTTCCAGCAAAGCTCGCGGCTAGCTGTGGACACATTTAGCCGAAGGTGTTACCGGCCATGGCCCAGTTGCCAGCGTCCACATCGTCCAGGTTGAGGAAGACGCGGTCTGCCGGGAGCTTGAGCGCCTCCGCCGCCG
>JAHWLF010000492.1:0-13476 GCA_024679295.1 Phytophthora parvispora
GAAGCCGGACATGCCGTCCATTTCCTGCGTGCCGAGCTGCTTCATGCCGTGCCAATGCAGACACGTGGGCTCGGAGAGTTCGTTGGTGACGCGGACTTGCACCTCTTGACCGAGCTGCACGTCAATGACAGCTTCATGACTAGGCTTGCCGTTCACACCAAGGGTTTGGAGCCTCACACCATCGAACGCGGTCGTGATCGGTGTTAGTCGCCACTCGTACATGACAACATCGGCCGAAGCTTGAGATAGCTGCAGTGCTAGGAATGCGACCGCCGTGGCAGCGGTGAGACGACGCGGGCCCATAGTTAGAGCGCGGAAGGTTGATGCGGGGTAAGAAGTTGGTACTCTTGCTGGCAAGTCGTAGAGTGTGTACTTCAGAAGAAGTTTGGAAGTGATTGCTCGTAGATCAAACCCGTCGTTGGAGAATCACCTCCGGTGGCTCCTCCAGGCTACCGAACCGGACCACAATAAGATGTCTCGGTTGAACGAACGCACGAGGCTTTCCCCCAACGCACGAAAGAGGCTAACGCTAACTCAAGCTGAACCTAACAGGCAAACATTTGGGCGGTACCGCAGCGAACTGTTAAGCAGTTCTGTAGTTGACCCGGTGTCATTCCCTACTAGCGTCCAGACGCGGAGGTTAGAACTCAGCCATGTGAACCCAGTGCTCACGCATGTCGATCAACTGAACACGTTGGCAAAATTTGCAGCTTGATTGGTAACTTGCGGAATTCAGCCTAAGCAGTTTCATGCTACGCACCTGAAGTCCGGGCTGGACGCTCAATCAACAGCGAAAAACTCCCTCCACATAGTGGAGAAGAGGTCGATGCTATAGGTGCTGGTAGGAACGAAGAGCTAGGCTTCATTGTCCGTAAAATCCGAAGAGCTTGTATTCATACGAAATATACAATGTCGCTAAGCGAACAACCACTCAAGCTGCTGCCTCCTTGCGCACTTCTACTTTACTCCTAGTCGCCCTTGCACACGCTCAACAGGCTGCTCGAAAACGAACCTGGCCCCTTTGCCTGCAGCTCCGTCTCGCCCTCGACAAAAATCATGGCCAAGCCGATGTCCATGTGCCAGTCGATGTGGCAGTGCATCATCCAGACACCTGGGTTGTCAGCCGTGAATCGAAGGATGAGGTAGCCGACGTTCACGCAGTAGCCATCCTCGTCGGTGGTGCAAGGAGGCACAGTGTACACGTCTCGAAGCATCGCCCCCTCTAGCTTGGACGGGGGCAGGTTGTTGTTGTAGACGTCCTCCGCGGAGGCTTGGCCACTGCCCACTACCCACGGGGCGTGCGAGTGCAAGTGGAACGGGTGCTGCTCGTTCATGCTGTTCACAACCACGACTTCGATGTGCTTGCCATATTCTAGCGCGCGAGCGTTGGCGGTCGCTGGGAGGTCATCGGTCGTCGATCCATTGGAAATCGTCAGGAGCGGCGGCTGATCGGGGATTGCGAGGCTGTTGTATTCACCGCCATCGAGGGAGATGACTCCGCCCAGTTGTGTGATGTTGAACTGGACGATGGAGCGGTCTGACGGGGTCGTTGGTAGTACTGAGCGAGCGACAGGCGTGAAGTCGAACTCATTCACCGTCACCGTTTCCTCACACTGCGTCGTCGTCGGCTCGGAGGTACTAGCAGCGTTGTAGCGGACGATAGCAAGGCCTTCGTCGTTGAAACCTGGCAAACCGGTATCAGCAGATCGCGCCATCCACGGAAGCCCGGTGAGTCCCTTTGCCCGCATCCAGAACGAGTCCTGCGTATCATTCTTGGACTCGACAACAATGTCATAACGCTGGCCTGCGTTGATGAAGATCGAGTTGATCGGCTCGGTTGGCTCCACCGGCTCGCCATCAGCCGCGATCACTCGAAACTCGTGGTCATCGATACTGAAGTCGAACGGGGCCATAGCTGCCACATTGATCAACCTCAGTAGGTATTTCTTCCCCGCTTGGAAGTTGCACGTTGTCAACGGCTGGTCGTTGGTACATTCCGTAAGATTGTTGATCGCCGCATCCGTGCAGTTGAAGCGCCCGCGGTTGTTGATCACGACGGTGTCCCAAAGTGCCGGACCAAATGTCGGTGCAGTGTGGTATATATCCGCGAGCTGGACGGTGAATTCTTGATCGATCTCCTTCTCACAGCTACGGAGATCGCTCGCCGGGGCGTGGACGATGAGAGGCCCACGAAGACCGAACGCATACTGGGTCTTGTGGTGGCTGTGCCACCAGAAGGTGCCGGCCTTGTCCGGCGTGAAGCGGTAGATGGCGGTGCTGTTGGGCTCAATGAAGCACTGCGTGAAGCCTGACACGCCGTCCATCTCTTGGGTGCCGAGCTGCTTCATGCCGTGCCAGTGTAGGCACGTCGCGTTGTAGAGCTCGTTTGTAACGCGTACTTCAACTTCTTGGCCGAGCTCCACTTCAATCACAGCTTCGTGGCTGGGTTTGCCGTTCACTCCGAGGGTTTCGAGCAGCACTCCGTCGAACGCGGTCATGATCGGGGTCAAGCGCCAATCGTACGTGACAACATCGCCTGCGCCACGACCAAGGAGCAGCGAAGCCTGCAGCGTGAGAAAGGTGGCTAGGACCACGGAGAGCTGGCTGCGACTCATGGTTCGGAAGACGCGCGCTTGGCGTAAGTGGAGGTCCGTTGAGGAGGAGTCCTGAGTAGCTCAGGGGAAGTTGAGGAATGAGAGAGCGCTGGGTCGGCGCGCTTTGCGATCTCGGACATCGCTCTCTGCCCATGGCAGCGACCGTCGCGGAAGTTTTGGCTGTTAGAACGCGAGTCTCCGTTGCCACACCGTCGGGACCTTGAATTCCAGCGCCACTTCGCTGGGTTATGATTCCACCTACACTTTGGATGTAGCCAACGAGTTCACGCCGTCTTCGTCCGAGCCCAAGCGAGCGGGCGAGAACGGAGTGCTGCCGTGAAAATATCCAAGTCTACAAGTCATACCAAAGCGACTCTAGACACGCTGCAGAGTGGGAGGTGGTGCCAGAGGCCGCAAATTTTTCTCCCAGTTGTGGATCACTTGAGGCATGATGATCGTTGGGTGATGGAGCTCCGAGTGATCAAACTAGAGTGGTCAAACATTACATGCAGCAAAATGACTCAAGGGTATGGTAAGCCACTCAAGTACATCTGTGCGAGTTCTAGCCCTCATGGCACACACGTGTTCTGGTTTGCCGGCTTAATCCAGGATTTTTGAGTGCCAGTCTGGTTCCTCATAAGCCGAAGGCGCCGATGACGCACGATGTTTACACCGCTCCTGCTGCCCTTCGTCGTTGTCAGCTACTTGCTCACAACCCAGGTGTCTGTTTTCAAATTCAGTGTCGCATTGAATCGCGGCAACACCGCCCTCAAAGGGCGTCCCGACTCACCACTAGCAATGACCGCGCTGGTGTCCTCATCCATGCCCTCATTCCTCACTGATTGTAGTCATTCGTGTATATTGAGAGCGTCTTCTGCCCCTGGAAGGCTGAAGATGCCGCTACTAATTGATGGGAAAGAAGCAAAGGTGAAGCTGGCGCGGACTGTCAAATGCTGTTCTAGCGAATTGCTGACTTAGTCGCCTTGGAGTGCAGCTCTTCCCGGATAAAGGGGCGAATTCACCGAGTCGATGGTCCTGTCACCGCATTCTGACGATTTGAGTCGTCTGCGGTTGGAGAACGAGCATGGGTCATGGGAACGAGGCATTTGACAACCGGTACATGATCCGTCCCTCAGCTTCTATCGACTAACGTTACGTCATGGCAACAAGTGAGCTAATGCTATCAACAAGCCGTCCGTGTTCAATGCACTACAACCTGCTTAATGGCGGCACGTAGCACTTCACCATTCCTAGGGCGTTGATTCTCCCCCAAAAGTTCCCCCCATGGATATGACCTCCCAAATAAAACAGTCAGAACCACGGTAGGGAGACACTGCAGTTTTCAGTAGTCATGGATCGCGTTACAACAGCAGCGTGCTTCACTAACAGCCTCACCTACCAGTTTAGATGCGTAAGTGTAGGAGCCTCGAAGTCGATGGCCACGTCGGGCGTAAAATGGTTACTTCGTCGTGGCGTCTTGAGTAGTCATCCTGGGCTTTCTACTGAACTTGTAGGCACTGCTTAATGCTTTTGTCATGATGTCCACAGCGGCAACGGCTCGCCTCGCACTCCAGCTGGTTGTCGGATGAGGTGAGATTCTAACTGAGCCTTGCCTCGCGCGGGTATCTTCGACTAGCAAGGCGATGTGGATCTTGTTGACATCTGGCGCCGATAATGCCCAACTCCAGCTCAACACCGCACTTGATACTAACGGCGCTGGTGGCGATATAGGATAAAGTTGACTTCACATTCGTTTGCAAAGATAAGCACGCGCCAGCACCCACAGAAAATGTACCTATTCGCTAGGAGGCTCAGCTTTATCAACCTCGACCGTTCTTGGCTCAATCAAGTCTTGGTGCGCAATGGCAGTACTGTAACTGGAGTCGCGACTCGCACAGCCAGTCAACGCGCAGCCAACGAAGTGACTCGCTTCAACACATCGGCGATAAATGAGCCTTTGCTATTTTTTGGGCTGGATTTTATTTTTTGCTGGTGCGAAGTGAGTCCAGTTGTGTACATTGAAACTCACCGGCCGTGACAGCATGTCTCCTAGGTAACCGAGGTTGGCAGCCCAGCGTCCGTGACCAAACACTGTCCTCTAGGCGTCGCAACCCTCGCGGTCCCGAGGCGAAGGTTGCCCTTGCAGACTCAACGCGGCAGACGCAGGGCGAGTGACGCGCGGCCAACGCGGCCCAACAGAAAGTCGTGAAGCCATCGCCTTCTTCGAGAATGCCGCTCACCCACGGGCGGCAGCTGAGCGGTCGAAGTATGTGCGCGTGGAACGCAGTGGCGACAGAGTGGCCGCGGGGAGGTCGCACCAGCCACCTTTTGTTTGCTCGCCGAGTCAGCGTACATTGGTCATGTGATTGAGATGCAAGCGGAGCGGCCAACGAGCAAGCGTTCATGCTCTCCATGGCCTTACACACTTGCCACTGGAGACTTTACACTCGCCCACCCAAATGCTACATCGATGAATGCCATGGAGCGCGGGCTCCGTTCGTGCTCGCGTTTGCCCCGAGTTTGATGCCAAGGTCTCTTCAATGATCACGTCCAAGCAGCAAGTGCACTTCATTTCCGGGGATCGACGACAGAAAACGGTCCGTTTGTCTTCTATCGCAGTACAAGTCATGCTCAAACTAACGCGATCTCAGTATCTCAGGGCAAAAGTTGGACCTTGTCCGTAGTGACGTGTGTTTATTGGCTAGTCGGCGCGGGCACTTCAACCAGGGCAAGTTGTTAATATGTAGCCTTCGCTCGGGATTTCCATCGCCGCCGCAAGCTCCGAGTTTATCGCGGAGATATCACAGGGGGCTGGGGAGCCCGCGGGGACTTGCTGTGAACGCCCCCTCTGCCAGTCCGTGTAATGTCACTACCACGTGCTACCAGGCCGCATAAGTGCGCGCCGACCAACTAACCAAAATGCTGTGTTGGTTTTCATTTCTGACAGGTGCAGACCCTGGCACGAACTTGGCCATGCTCGATGTTACCGTGTCGCTAGTGCCCCCACCAACCGAACGGCGGCCGAGAGCACGCCGCTGCTTGCTCGCTGCGCACAGCAAAAAGTTGCGGGCGCGTCATTACACTCGGGACGCTGTTTACCCGCACCGCCGAAATTCTTGAACGCTCCGATCCCGACATATCGGCGCCTCATCTACTACTGTGATTCGCGCGCTTCAACCCTTTGGCGGCGAGAGCCCTGGATATTCGCGGAGTCCTCGGTGCTGCTATGCCCTAGCGTTTGCTTCAGCTGTTTGGATGCACGCCCGGGCAGGCACCGGCGCCAGCATTGAAAAGCTGTTCAACCTGTCGGCCGTGTCGGTCTCCGGCCACGCTCGACTGGACGGATCGTCACCACGCGCGACTTGTGTCAACCCATCGCCCACGAGTCCACGAGTGCCCGACCGAGCTCGCGTACCACAGGCGAATGGTTGTACGGTTTCAACAACTACAGCAAAGTGTCCGTGATGTCACCCTCTCCACCCTTCAACCGGAATTCTCCACGCTGCCTATGGTCAAGTGAGTGTGATACCCTGCGCGACCCATCTGCCGGTGGTCTCCGAAAACCTCGGTCTCCAGAGTGTAGCCTTTGGGCGATCACTTGCCTAGGAAAATTTTGGCTCGGCCTGAAATGTGATTTGTGGCTTGGCACGCTCAATGTTGCGGTGCCACTCGGAGTCGCAAGGATCCGCGCCGCAGCCGCTGGACGGCGATCGCCGAAGATCGTATTGAGACCGAGCGCAGGATGGGATATCCCGCTGAAGTCCTCGCCGCCGATTCACAAAGTCATTCCGCAATTTGCACTCTTCCCCCACTTCCTCCACTGGGCTTGACGCCGACGCCGCCTCCAGTACTTTAACCTCCTTCATCACCATGGGCTTCGCTCGCTTCTTCGTCGCTGCGTTGCTGGGTCTCTCTCTCCACGCTTCAACCGCTTCGGCGGACAACTCCACGGTCGCCTACGACTGGCATGTAACCTACATCTCGTCGGCATGTGATGGCGTCTCCGTAACTTCATACGGAATCAATGGCAACTCTTCCAACTATGCGCTCATCGAGGTGACTCTGGGCCAAACCGTGCAGGTGACGGTGACCAACGACCTGGACGAACCGACCTGCTTGCACTGGCACGGGCTCCAGCAACTCGGAACCCAAGAAATGGACGGCACTTCGGACATCACCCAATGCGGCATTGCAGCGGGCGGAACTGCGGTCTACACCTTCACGCCCGAACGGGCCGGCACCTTTTGGTGGCACAGCCACCACTCCACACAGTACGCGTTTGGACTGCGTGGACCCTTTATCGTCCACGCCCCGGCGGACCAACAACAGTCCTGGGAACAGGAGGTCGCTGCCGAATACACGCTGCAGCTCGCCGATCTGTACCACGCCTCGCCCGGTGTAGTGCCCATGTGGGACAGCATCGTTATCAACGACCTCGGTCGCTACAACTGCACGGCGGCGGCATCCCACGGCTACTCCGAGTGCAACACGGACCAGCCCCTCGCTCGGTTCAAGTTCGAAGCCGGCAACAAGTATCGCCTCCGACTTATCAACATGGGTGCGTTGTCGCCGTTCGAGTTCAGCATCGACGGCCACGAGTTCTCGGTGGTTGCAGCCGACAGCGAGTACCTCGAGCCGTCCGACCAAATCACCACGCTGCGGATCAATGCTGGCCAGCGCTACGACATCATCGTCGAGGCCAAGGCCGCGTCCAGCAGTTCGATCGGGTCATTCTGGATTCGCGCCACTGCACTGTACGGACTCCCGTGGACTGCGGGCACCGCTTCCGTCGCCGGCGACGGATTCAACTACCAAGGTCTCGCTATTCTCTACTACGAGGACGACGACGTCGACGAACCGACCTCCTCTGACTGGACGGAGACCACCACCATCAACGAGTATGAGTTCACGCCACTCGAGGCGTCCGTGCTACCGACCGTGCCGTCGGACCGCCCAATCCTCGAATTCGACTTCCGCCGCGGTCTCGGGTACTTCTCGATTGACGGAGCGGACTACCTGCATTTTGCTGCTCCGGAGGAGCCCTCACTCTTCACCATTGCTGCCGGTTTGAAGACAGAACAGCTCCCGGCTACGACGCTAGCACGCAAGATCGAGTACGGCAAGCACATCGAAGTGGTGCTGGTGAACGACATGAACGAGCAGCACCCGTTCCACATGCACACGCACTCGCCCTGGGTCGTTGGCAGTGGAACCGCGTCGCTGTCGGACATTCAAGCGGGGAACCTCAACCTGAAGTTGTCGGGGGCCATGAAGCGAGACGTCTACACGGTCCCGCCCTGCGATACCGATGACAGCGGAGCGTGCACGAACCACGGCTACGTTGTGCTCCGCTTCACCGCCGACAACCCCGGTGTCTGGATCATCCACTGCCACATTGACTGGCACTTGGACGCTGGGTTGGCCATGGTCCTGGTCGAGGGCGAGGACGAGCTCCAAGCCGCTGGCGTCGGCGCCTTTGCCAACAGCATTCTGAGTGTCTGCGGCACCGAGTTTACCAACTCGACGTCTTCGAATTCCACCGCTTAAACGCGGTGATACTCCAAACACAATTCTGTCCGATCTACTCTATAGTCTAGTGAGTAGCTCATTGCGATACAGCGACACACACTTGTGAAAAGTACAAACAGTTTAAACCCCTCTTTTTGTTTAGCGAGTTGTTAAGCTCATCGGTAGTTGTGTGTTATACTACGAGGAACTCGCGCTGAAGCTGACGACGGTGGCTACAGCGAGGAAATCGATCGGGAAGATCGAAAACGAGACTCACCCGCACTTTGGGGAATACCGTCGGGGCTACAGGAACGTGGAAGGATTCAGCGAAGCTTGGGCACGGCAGACAAATTCTAGGCGATACGCTCTCTGTAGTTTGGCTGATCGGCTCTGCTAAATTTGCGGCGGTGAACGTGAGTCGCGTGAGCACTTGCGTGTAGAAATGACGCTGGGCTGGTGGCGAGTTGTTTTGGGCTGGCTTGGATCGGGTCATGGTCTTTTCATTTGAAGGTGGCTTTTTTCCACGTGCAAACCATTCGCAGGTGTTCGTTTGTGGGTCAAATATGATGTTCGGAATCGTATGCAGCAGCGTACTGCAGCAGTCGATGAAATGTGGCGTGGCGAAGTAGCTCCTCGATTTGTTTGGACTGTTTTGAGGAGAGTCACGGGATGGAATGCGCCTGTATAGCTGCAGAGTGCACTCGCCCGATGGCAGTGTTTTGACCACTCGAGCTACTTGAGCTTGATCCTCGGGATCTGCGAACGAATATGCAGCCGGTAGAGCCTCGGATGACAGGAAGTACACGAAAGACCCTTCTTGGAATTCATTCGTATCCGACGGTAAGTACTTCTTGTTAGGGCCATCTTGACCAGTTTGAGGTGTTTTAGGAATGCTTGCTTCAGACACCTGGTCATTTTTCGACGGAAACACAAACGGAGACGCGTGTGGCAGCCGTGGTTTAGCATCGACACTGGCCGGGCGCGACATCGCCATGTTCGAAAGTGTTGGTTTTGCATAGTTAGGAGTCATCGGCCGAGTGGCTTTTCGTCGTAACTGGTTGGGTAGCTCGTGACTTGGTGCTGTATTGGCTCGGCTTCGTGGCTTTAGTTCAAAAGGTTTCATGGCGTCGTCGAATTCGTGGGTTGTGTCTGACATGAGCTGGAGGAGCTTCGAAAAAGAGGTAGCAATAGTATCTTGTTCACCTGAACCATCACTTTTTTGGATTTTGAGAGAAGGTGATACCCTCTGTTTTGTTGGAGTTGGTGTTGCCGGCGGTGAACACGTTCCGGGTGAAGAATGGGAGCGAGGCGAGGTACTTGCGGCCTCTTTAACGGACGAAGATGCACTCTTGGCTATCAAGAACGGGCTGTTTGCCGTCTGCGGCTCATCGGAAGTTAGTGTCGATCAGTCAGCTCTAATTTAGCTTCTACGATTCAACATACCGCTCGTTTTACTTGGATCAGAAGCAGCTCAATTGATCCAGGTACCGCGTTTGCCAGATCTTCCTGATGTTTGTAAGAAATGCTGCACTTTAGTCGTGTCAACACTTTGCCTGCATGAAGTTATCACAGGCACCAAAATTAATCAAAGTGATGAGCAGCCAGTGAAAACGCAATTGCGTACGATTCAGCGTCTCCCAGTTACTCAGTTTCTGCTGGAATCGAAGTGTGGACGGGTAGTTATGGAGTTGAACCCAGGCCGGAACCAGTTGAGCCAGGATCTCAGCCAGCAGTACTGCACGATGACAAACAAGAAATACAGCGGTTGAGATCGAGGTTGAAAACATCAAACACGTCTCCAGCAACGTACCCGCATCACTAAAATCCCGCGCCAGATTTTTCACAGGCCTCGAGAAGCTGAACTGGTCGACCCAGCCGTAGACACCGTCCATTCCTCTGGGCATCTCGTCGCTCCTATCGAACACCATCGCGTTCGTCTGCAAAATTCGCTTCTGTTTTGAGATCACCCCCGACAGCCATTTTAGCAGCGCTATTTCGAGTTGCCCCCAACGTCTTCATGAAAGTATTATCCACTTGCTTTCAAACGAAGCCTTTACCTCCTTTTAGCACATCCGTAAATGCTTGCATTGTTCACATTGTAGATTTTCTCTCGTGTTTTTAAACTTCGGGCACCAATAGGCCGCAACCACGCAATATATATTGTCTAGATTCATCACGGTAGAGTCCGAATCCTACTCGATTGAGGAAATGTCTTCCTTCTGTTCTCCGTCTTCTACGAAACAAGCATTTGTCGACGTCAGAGGACGTGGGCTTAGATCACCCCGTTGTACTCCCCGCGAAGCCTGACGATCGCACTTGCATACGCTTCAACATCAACACAACTATTGGAACTGGTATCGTCTCCCTCGACGGTGGAGATTTCCAGACCATGGTCATCCCATATGAGCCTCCGCTCTTGAGTATCGCGAGCGGGTTGACGACTGCTGATTTGCCTCAAGGTGCCAATGAGCGAGCGATAAAATACGGCTATCACATCGAGGTAGTGCTAATGAACGAAGTGATCGAGCAACACCCGTTCCACCTGCTCTCGCTCGTGGCGTGGGTTGTGGGCATTGGCCACGCCCTTCCCCAAGACCTGTACAACAACAAACTACCGGAGCTAAAACTGAAAGGAGCAATGGTGCGCGACGTGTACGCCATTCCGCATTGCGAAGTCGATGCTAAAGGCGCCTGCGTGAACGTGGGGTACGTCGTTCTTCGGTTCAATGCTGATAACCCCGGACTATAGATGATGCACTGCCACGTCGACGGGCACATGGCCATCGGTATGGGAATGGTCTTCGTCGAAGGCGAGGCAGAGCTAGGGCCCCAAGGCATTTTCGAGCATCTTGCTAAGTGTATGCAAGAACAACTCGAAAGGAGCTAGTAGCTCGAGCAAGCCCAACGACAAGTACAACAATGGTGAAGGAGCCACACCGAAGCAGAACTAGAGCGACCTCCAACTAGATGAAGCCTAAAAATCGGTTGCTAGAGATACGGCTTCAGGCCATTGTGTGAGGAAATGCCGTCAATAACATGTATGTAAACACGTAGACGTAATGTTGAGTGCCAACTTGCAATCGTCGTGAGGTTGAGACGTCATCGTATCCTTTCCTGTCGAAACAGTAAAACCATCTATCGCACATTTCACATCAAGAATTGTTTGTCCATCAAACTTTGGCATGACAAGGATATTCTTCGTCACACTTCCGTCAGATGAAGTCAAAAAGCGCCATGGTATCTCGACGAGCACTAGATACCGTAACGACACTTGGCAATTTGGCTGCTTCCTGTAACATCGAGCGGGGGAAGGTGGTGTTCTTCGCGGTCTGATCATGGTGCAGTTCAATTTCGCATTGTTGCTAGCTTCGTTCGCAATTGTGGGCACCTTCGCACAGAGCATGGGCCAAGAAGTAGCCATTCTTGTCGGGGCGGGATGCAAGTTCTCCAACTACACGGCACTTCCGAAAGCAACGCCAAGTGAGCCTTCCTACCGCCTGGAATTGAACCCCGGACTCGGAAAAGGCATCTATGTCCTGCATTTCACGCAGTTTAATTTACCGGAAGCCGATGTCCTCATCGTGAGAGTGTCTGGAGCATCGAAAAGTTCACCTCCAGTCGCAACACTGTCGGGAAAGAATGCAACCGGGAAATTTTACTCGACAGCTATCGAGGGGAATGGCGTGGAGATTGAACTTTTCAAAGCATCTATCCCCGACAAAGCCAATCCTTCGTCTTGCCGAGGTTTTACGATCGGCGGGTTGTTGTTTTCACCGAAAGCGCTGGCGGATGAGGCTCACCATTTGAAAATCGCTGTCAAAGTCCCATTAACCAACACATCCCATACAGCAGAGTCCGATGGCGACGAGGACATCAACCACGAGAGCATTTGCGGCTCGGATGAATCCGTGGAAGCTGCTTGCGCTCCGAGTGCCACCAACAGTCCGGAAGGAGCGATAATGCTGGCAAAGTCGCAGCCTGTGGCTCGACTCTCTATCATCAAAGAGAACGGCATGTCGATCGCTTATTGCACGGGGTGGCTGCTGGGGTGCGATGGCCATTTGATCACTAACCAGCACTGCATCGGCGATAATCAAGACGCACTCAACACAAAAGTGGAGTTCCTTGCCGAGTCTATGAGCTGCGGAGGTGACGAACAGTGTGATACTCGAGGTGGCTGCCCCGGTCCCGTTGGGGTGACGACCACGACGCTTGTGGCAGTATCGGAGGATTTGGACTACGCGTTGGTGCGTCTAGGAGGCAACACGACCAAAGCGAATTTCTCCGATTTGTACGCGAAGACGGGAGGTTATCTGCAGTTCCGAGGCTCTGGACCGGTGTTGGACGAGAACATCTACATTCCGCAGCACCCGCTGGGCCATGGTAAGAGAATTGCGTGGCTATATAATGGTCAACCAGGTCGAATCGAGTCCCTCACGGTCACCGAATGCCGCAAAGACGATGTGGGCTACTACGTGGACACCCAGGAAGGCTCTTCGGGGTCTCCTATCATCGCGACCAGCGACAACAACGTGATTGCACTGCACCACTGCGGCGGCTGCCTCAACGGTGCGATTCCGTCCAAGTCGATCATCGAAGACCTGACCAAGAAGGGGGTTTTGCCGAACTGCACTGTGGCGCACGAGAGCAGCAAAAAACTGAAGGGGAAAAAATAATGGCCAGGAAAATACGCAGCAGCTACAATGTGAATAGCTGCCAGCAAGACGCACAATGTTGGAGAGCTTGTACCTTGGAAGCGGTAAGCAAAACGCGAAGATAAATCTCCTTGACAAAATTGATTCACGAATTCATTTCGATCGATTTATTCACAGTTTTCGACTTGGGTAGGTAGTTGTTGAATTCATAGCGTTGTCCTTTGACTTGCCAACGCATTTTCCCTCGGCTTATAGTCTGGCCTGCAGCACAACGTCGTCGTGGTCGGTGGACGACGCCAACGCGGCCCACTCCTCAAACTCGTGGCGGTTTTGGTCCAGCACGCCGTCGCCGATTTTCACGGCGTCGTTGCCCAGCAGCATGCGACTGGGGATGGTCTTGCCGGCGCAACGGCCGCTCTTGGTCAGGACCTCCACAATGACTTGAGCTCCCTTGGCCGGGTCGCCCGGCTGCTTGGCCTCGGGCTCCTCGGAGTTGACGCAGTTGATACGGTTGTGCAGGGGCTCCGTGATCGGCAGGTAGTCTGGGATGGAGTTCTTCATGGCTGAGAAGCCCTTGCCCAGGATGGCGGTGCGGAACGACCCGGGCTCGATGATGGTCACGTCGATGCCGAACATCTCCAGCTCGGCCCTCAGCGCGAGGGTCAGACCCGCGAGCGCGAACTTGGTGGAGCCGTACACGCCCATGGTCTTGATGCCGA
>JAHWLF010000493.1:0-13654 GCA_024679295.1 Phytophthora parvispora
TGGACAAGTCAGGGGGCACGTGGAGCTGCGAGGCCGGAAAAACGGGAATGAAGCGGCGCCATGAGCTCTGACAGCCATGGCGAGCAGCAGATCGAGCGGCGGCGAGCGCTGGGAGGCACGCGATGCGATGACCCGGAGGCACCGGCGACGGTGCAGCAGCTTCAACTGGTGGAGGGCTCGAGATAGCCAGCCGTTTCGGTCTGCTTGGGCGGTTGCGCCTGGCTGACGTCCGTTTGACGTGTCTATATGGATAATTACCGTATCTGTTGGGATAGTTTTACGAAATACAAATACATGAATCACTTAAGCTTTGTATGTGTGTTTATGAATTTATGTAAAATAGCCATTGTAGTTGAGCCGCGCGGGGCAAGTATGAATTAACTGCAGATGTGACCATGAGACAGACCCATTGGGGACAGCCGTTGGGGACACTTTGGCGCACTGTGCGTATCGGCACGGTTTGGAGGGAGCGAGGCATATCGCGGCCGCACCGGCTGCGCGTTGGGCTCTGGGGACCCCTTTTCGCAGGATTCCTGCGCACAGAGAGCGTCGATGACTGCGCTGCTGCTCCGTCGTGTCAGGCTTTGCAGCACGGGCGTTTGCGCGGCGAGCTGCTGGTGTCGAGCTGCAGAGGACGTGGCGCTCCATACTGCGGCGTTGGCTGGAGGGGACATGACGCACTGAACGGACTAAACGAAGCAACCACAAGTTTGAAAACTTTAGTGCGCTGAAGTGCTTGGGTCAAGGTTGGGCATTTAGGTTCGCCGTGCGGTGCCTCGGCCGGAGCTGGCGGAGGCAGCCCGAAAGAATATTCTACTGGCGATTACCGCTGGCGCACATGCGCTTACGCTGCTTGGGTGCCGCGTTAAGTTGTGCCAGAGACGCTGTGCAGGTTGAAGTGCTCGGCAACTTCAGTTTCTGCACAACCTTCGCATGGAAACGCGCTGTCAAACGGAACACTTGCTCTCAGTGTGTAAATACTGTACTACCGTTAATCAATGTGTGGACGCAAACGGAGCTTGCTGAATCAAAACGATGGCGCTCTTCATGCACTGCTCGATTCATTTTTACCATCACTGCGCAAGGCTACGAATGTGGAAGTTCACACCACCTTTGCCAATGTGTCGTTTGTGCTGATTGTTCTTGTGCCTTATGTGTTTCCTGCGTTGCGACGCAGTTTGTCTGCATGGTGGTCCTACACGAGCAGCACCCAACAATAAGACTGAATGCTAACTAAAGTTACTACGTTGCGGGGTGTCTGGAACCCGCACGCCCATTTTGTCCTCGACCTAGATTGTCTGGTGACAAGAAGGCTAAAAATTTGCGAGTAACTGAGCGAAGCTGTTCAGTATGAGAGCTCCCGTAGTTGCGCTCGGTCACCGCGAGTTGAATTCATTTTCTTGTATGGAGCGTAGCAAGATAAAAGAATGGAGGGAAACCGAATTTGTCTTTCCTATCGTGCGCTCCAGCAAAATATTCGTTAGCAACTGCTCTCTCGCTGAGCAGGCGACTTTGAAACCATACATACCGTGTAGACTCATAGTTTCCCACTTGGAGCTCAGTCGCGATTATCTAACTCGTGAGCTTTGTTGGCCCAATTACTGTAGGTGTGAGTAAGATAATATATTTCTTTGTGCAGTTATATCCTTAACTGAGTGTTACTGGTGGGTATTTCTCCAGTACCGTCCTCGAAGCAAAGCTTCAGCTGATTTCAATCATCTTTCCACTGCACGACGTTCACCAAGCATTTTACGCTCATCAAACAACATGTTGACAGTGTTCCAGGTATCAGCATCGATTGCGCTTCGCTCGCTTGATTATCATGCCAATGCTGGGGCGCAGTGTGGCTAAAAGGTGTCTTGTCAAGTATTGGCAAAAGCATAAATACTTCAGAACAACTTCGATATGGCAAATAGTAGCATATCATATTGGTGTATCTACTGTTGCTCGCGATGATAATGGAATGGAGACAGAGGAAGCGCATTCGAGGACACGAAGCGACTTGATTAAGTCAATTGCGCATTGCTGGAGATAGTGCTTCGCACCTGTGGTAGATACCCGACTGTACTCAAGTAATCGTGTTTGTGAACGTGAACTCTGAGCTAGAAAAAAAAATGTTGTGCAGTACGCATCTCCTGCGGCTGTGGAGCAGGCGCAGCATCTACCTGTCAAGGTGATCGCAAGGTGATCGCCTTGTTGTGGAATGGCAGGGCACGGATTCCACTGGCACCTGCGAAGCCTCAGGGCGATCGCCACTATAACTATGGTGTGCAGTACACCCACAGCGTAAACTGCAACTCCGTGTATCCCGTTGGGGGAACCCGCCACCACCTTCATCTTGAAAGTTCAGCCACCCACCAACGTCTCTCTTTGAGCAATTTCCTTTCTGAAGGAACGATCATAACATCAGAGGCAAACATAAAACTTCAATCGCTTCGCTCCATCAATCAATCATATAAACTCGCCCGATAGTGGGGACCGCGGTTACTACCTGTGATTACCGGGCCCCCTATGGTCACAAATGGGAAGTGACAAAGAGACCAAGGTCAATCAATCACCTTCTAACGAAAAATGCCCCTACCGATTGACGTTTCTTAGCTGAATGTATGGAAGAAATCCCATATCGTGAACAACTACGGAAACTCCATCTTCTTCAAAGGGTTATCAAGGTTAACACCTTCAGCCAAACCAAAATTAAATTAGCGTCTGCAATACCCATATAAACACTCACTCCGCCATACGCACCATTGTGAACCAACGTGAACTGCACGATACTCATAACCCAGATCAGCAATTGACTCTGGAGGGCGCGTGCTTGTGTTTCCAACACAAAAGCCAACTGATACAGCGGAGAGAAGCCGAACTTCCGCTTCAGCAGAACGCTGACCCCAAGAAACGATGTGAGTTCGACAAGCGAGAACAGCATCAGGTTTCCGAGCGTCGCGCTCAGTTTGTCAGGTGTTAACGAGTGCATATGAGGGTAGTGGGCAGCTGTAGGCAGCTGGCAGAGAACCGCGAGGTACACCACGTACAACATCGGCAATATACACTCGACGTATTCGCCCATCATCACATATTCGGAGTGGAAGAGTGCTTGCAGGGCGTCTTGAACCTCTTGCGCAGCGGGTTTTGTCTGTGATGAAATACGTATTACAGACGCCACGACTTTGAGTTTAGATATCGCCTTGACTGATATACTTCGTGAAGCTACTTGGACCTTTAACGGACGTAGTCCAGGCTTCCACTTCGTCTTCAGACTGCCTCGACAAGATGCTTGCTGTTTTCTCGTCTCCGCCTCAAACGCTTGATTCGGCAGTGTTTCCACTCGTAAATCCCCGACAAGAGAATGGTAACGAACATCAGGAAGGCTCGACCCCCGACGTAGAGGCGAAGCAGGACTGCCAGCAAATGTCGACGTGTTTCCTGTCGTAGCACAGCAAAGCTCTGTCATTAACTCCTTGCTGTCAGCCGCAAGCGGCAACGGGAATGGGGCACACAAGCGAATATTTTGAGTTGAATCGGTATGAGGGTTGGCATGTTGGAAGACCTGACGCACCAAAACCGGCAAAGTCTGCAGGTAGTTCCTTCGACGAGTTTGAATAGACGCATTTTCAGGCCATACTGTGGCAGGATTTATTTGATAGTAAATGGTCCGAAGCACCATCATGAGGAAGAAAGCGTCGGAGCCGATCATGAAGATACTCGTGACAGACGAGACCGCAGTTTGCATGCAGATCACGCTGTAGAGAATGTTGCAGACATCCACAGAGAAGATGATCGTCGGGCCCATGCACTCTTGCAGGTGAGCAGATGCCTTCGCGATGTATTGTTTGCTCAGCACCTTAATTATCGGCAGGATTACGACGAAGGAGGTCTGGTAGAAGCCTGCGAGCTGGCGAAACACAGCGTAAAAAGGAGGATAACAGCCTGCGAGGGCGCCTTCAGCTGCAAGAACCGATAATGGCGGAATAATCTGCTGGCGCAATGCTATCGAGAATATTTTCGGCCCGACAACAGCACAAAAGCTCGACATGAAGAATAACACGAACGGAACCACCATCAACAAATACCCAAATGGAACAGGAAATGTCCACACCGCTGCGAGTGTAATCGCACACGACACGTAGCCCACCGCCGTCCCCAACCCGATCAAAAGGGTCGCACGGTTCGAAAGAATCCCCGGCGCAACCACCTGCTTCACCTGCAGCACGCCGCCCACCGCCATGGGGAAGCTCGACAAGAACAGCCGGATCCAGAACGCGTAGTTGGCTCGCCAGCCTTTCGAAGGTGAAGCCAACGGAATGCACTCGATCAGAATCACCGCCGCAAAGGCTGGTAACGGCGTGACGAAGCACACGAACAGGACCCGGAGCAGTGACGCTTGCTCGTAATAGTCTCGCAGCGCCAGCATGCGCTCGACGGAGTATCTCTCTCGGTGTCCGATCTGCATCTGGTGCCAGTAGTTTTTCCCGGTGCGAATGGCTTTGGAGAAGAAAGTAAAGACATCGCGGCCTCTGCGATGGTGGCCAGGCAGGTTGGGGTGCACTTTGATTCCATAACCCATAGTCGGGAAAAGTGGTTGCGATATATTTCCATCCGAGCGTGACACGCTTGCGTCTTAGTCATGGAGAAACCTATCAATAGGTAAGTAACAAGCTTTTGGTATTTTCTCATCCGAGGCGTGAGGTATTACCACTGAGAAAATAGTACCGATTAAGTCGAGATATTTATCTTCATATTGATAGCCAAAAGCCGGGTCCAATTACGGAATATGCGCTGCTCTAGCTCATGTCCGCAAAAGCAATGCAATACCCCATTAGAATATCTCCAGTGGGTCTCCAATTAACCTGATTTGGGCTGCCTAGCAGCACTGCTATCCCAGTATTAAACCGCTAAGACTAACCACGTTTTCAAAAAGTGCCACAAGATGTCTCCTAGCGCGACACGTATAATATACGCAAATATTAGTTGCTAGGATCCACAGCGACCACATTTGTAGCGTGTGCAGCTTGCGAGGCACGAAAAGGCTGCCTTTAGTATAGTGTTATCCGTTCAAATGAATCAAAACAAAGATTTAGCTTGTTACAAAAGATGCAATGCACTACTCTTCACCAAGCTCTATATGAAAGTCGTGGTAGCGATGAAGCTGTATCTAGCAACTCAGCCAAATCCAAATACACACTAGTACGGTTTTTTTTTTCCTGTAGATCTTTTCTCCCATACTCAACACTTCAGAAGGAATGTAACTGGACCTGACGGTCACTGTCTGCCGCTCAAGTAAGCTCAAAGACCCAAAATGCCAATGAGAAGGTATATTCGGCATTGGTAGTAGGCTGTTGATCATCGTAGCAATTATTTTCCTACTTCCTATTCCTGTTCATCTCGAAGATAATCGCATTCTTTTCGACCTATTGCCTTCTTGTGATGGCGAGCTTCCTGGGAATAAAAAACTTTGTCAACAGAACTACTACCACCAGTTTCAACAATAAATATACTATTGCATTTTCTTCCGATTAAAAAGCAGGGGCCATGGATATTACCTCGCAGAAGCTCTTCAGGATAAAACTAGCGGACTTCAGCTCAACTGAACGGTCACGATTTGTTCAACAATCTATCTCACCGTACGTGACCGAATGAGAGGGGACCTATATCCCTCCAACTCCAAATTAAAGCTTCTAATGCCTTGCAATGTTTGAACTCTCCCTCAAGAGCATCGCTTGTTGATTCCTGGGCTGTCCATCGTTAAGCGCGGCCATGTTGCCGAAAAGCACGCATACTTCGATGTGGTTCCCTAACACCAAGCTCGACCAGCCGTAGCTTTGGAGAGCTCGGACAGCCACAGTATGTATGCTTGAGACCAGCCAGTTCGTCCACCGGCGCTTGCTAAACCGACCTCCTTGGACCCGCTTGGTCCGCCAGTTCACGCGTCGAGCCAGACTTTTCAAAAAAGTTGGCACCATATGCCGCGAATACTTATAGTCGCCACAGGCAGTTGTGGCACAATGTCCGCACGCCAGTCGCTACAGAACGTAGCAACTTGACAGATCCACAGTAATGTGCCTGAGGGCATATGGGATCATATTCAAGTTGCTCCTCTGCCAACTTCTTCCACTGCATGCCGAACATTTTCCGTTCTGCGAATTCCAGTTCCGGCGAGCACGATGCCGTACTTGCACCTGACGCTATTTAGTGCCCAGGGCCTACCAGCGAGCGACTCAATCTTCGTTGGAGGCAAGAGCGACCCCTACGTAGTCTTCAAGGTTGACAAGACAGAGCACCGCAGTCTGTGCCACAAGAGCAATCTCAACCCTCAGTGGAGTCCGCCGGAGCGTTACACTTTCCACGTCAAGAACACCACCACCGCGGTACTTAGTATCAAGATATTCGATATGGACTTCCTCAGACGCGACGACCTTCTTGGCACCATCGTCTTGCCTGTGGCCAAGTTCGAAGACAGCATGGGCGTCAGCACGCTCGAGCACTACCCTGTTTCAGTGCCAAACGCATTTTCAAAACAGAATCGCCACTCAACGCTCAAGTTGGAGATTTGTCTCAAGTCAACGAGAGATGACGACGTTGAGAAGCGCCTTCACGTCTGGGAGAACCAATCTCGGTCCTTCCGATCCGGTTGGAGGCCTGCCGCAACCTCTTCTCGGTTGCAGTGGTCGTCGCACGACAACTCGCTCACATCGCATGAATTCAAGAACGTTGTCCCTACAGCCCCGGTTGGAATGACAGGATCAGGGTGGGAGTTGTGTATCGCTCAGGGCGATGGAGAAGGCTGGCTGTATGCAAAAAGTGCTTCGGGGCCGTGGAGCTCAAGCAGTACGACGTTTACCCGAGTGCGACGACGCCTATGGGAGAACATCTGTCGGCTGGACCAGTCGACAGAGTCGCCAGTTTCAGACTGCTGATTGTTGTGATTAGTATTCGATTCACGCTATTAGCCTTTCCAACCAATCTCAAGGCAAACCATGCGCCAGGCACTGAAGACACACTTGGGAAAAAAGTCATTGAGTGGTGCCCAACGAAATTTGCTAGTCGCTAATTAAAAAATAGTTTCTATCTCAAGTCTGACACGATGCTTAAACTGCAGATTTCAGTCATTCCCCATTCTCGAGGAAATGCATTCAAATGATCCTCTCCTGCCACTCTACCAGGAAAGTGGAGAATAGATCGCATATTATCTATTAAGTTGTTGGCACGCTCGGTCACACGAGGCTAACTAGTTTCATGTGCTACCCTAGGTAAACTAAAATGGTCTAAGTGATTCAATTTTTTGCCGAATGTGGATTTGAGGTTGTAATCCAAAAAATATGTCTATATCCCCGTGAGGCATCTCAAACTCGCCCATTGCTCCGCGAGTGTCGTCTAGGGTTTTGCTCGTATTTGGCCCTAGAACTTGCGTCCTGCCGTACTAAGCGAAACTCGGTCTGCTTTATCGGAAGATTGCTGTTTCCGACCCATGTATCTGTGATCTTGATACTCTTCATGGTTGCTAAGGCTGTCGTGCCACTCAGGTAGCCGTGCTCCCGACGATCTCCAGGCCCGAGACGAATATGCCCCTTGTCGCAGTCAAAAGTAAATCCAACGCGGGTGTTATAGTTTTACATTCTGAGCATTTCCTGGCCGGTCCGCAATGTACTTGGAAATGTAGATTGGTCTGGGTCTGTCGGGGGTTCGAAACTCCAAGTCGATGGTATCATAGCCACTAGATACTACCCTTTTCAAGCGCGCCTGAGTTTGGGCTAACCAGGCGATGTCTTGTACATAACGAATTCAAAATCCTCCGCGCTAAGGTGACGAGTTCCGTACCAGGCATCAATGATCACGATGCTTCGTATCGTGGCTGCTGCCATCGCGCCATCGACATAGTCTTTTTTCCAACTCTTACCAGGCTGCAGGTCAAAGCCCACTCGGTTGCATATGAATCGGAATGCAATGTTTGTGTCGTTGTTCTCGAACTTGAGCTCGTGGTGAAGATGTGCTGTGATGTGCAATGAAAAGTACAACCGCGTTACTTGGTTGGCCTTCTGGGATGCCAGTCCGACAAATGTTGACGTCGTGGATATTTTCCCTTGAGTGCATGCTTCTATGCGGGCCGGCAGGCTCACATCTTATTGAACAAAACGCAGTTCAATTTCATTCTCCTGGAGGTGGCGGGCTCCCACCCAGGCGTCCGTTATCACGATGCTCTTCTGCGTGGCCACCGCAGTCGCTCCGTTGCAATAGAAGATGAACCCGACACTCATGTCGTTATTTTCCACCTTCAGAACGTGATGGAGCGGCGAGGCAATATACACAGAGAGAAAAACTGGCATTCGCTTCGGAGAAGTGACGGAATCTAGAGTAATACCCATCTCGAAATCTGTCGCCTCCCCCTTCCACACGGGCGGGCACGCTGCCACTCCGCCGGACGAAATACAGCTCGACCGCGCGTTGGCGGAGGTGACGGTCGCCAACCCAGGCGTCAGTGACCACGATGCGCTTGACCGCCTTGATAGCACTCGCGCCGTTAATAAAGTTGTGGCTCCATTTGGAGCCAGGATTCAGATGAGCCCGCCCTCGGTTGCAATGGAAGGGGAATCCAACTGCATCGTCATTGTTGTCCACCCTGAGCACGTGATGGAACGGCGAGACAACGTACACGGACAAGTAGATTGGGGTCGGGCCATCGAGCGTGGCAAAGTTGAGGGCTACGTCCTTTGACACCCTGGACACTGTTCCTTGCGTTGGGTCGTCAGGCGGATCCAGTTCTTGCCGGCAGAAGCCAAACTCGACCTCCTCTTGGTTCAAGTTCTGGCTTCCGATCCGCGCGTCGGTGACCACAATAACTCTCAATGAGAACTAGAACTTCTCATTGTGACTTCAGCTGATGCCAGCCTAACGAAGTGCCGATCCCAGCTTTCTCCAGGTTGGAGCTGGGCGCGTCCTCTGTTACAGATGAAGTCAAAGCCAACTCTAGTTTCATTGTTCTCAACCTTGAGCACATGGAAACCTATCCGTTGGGTCACGACATACACCGACAGACTGATCAGCTTTAGACGCTTGGGCATATCGAAGTCGAGGTCTGTTCTACTGACAGGCAAGTCCTTGTTAAAACCAGCACAGTACAAGAAGTGAAGAGGCCATCAGCATGTGGGACGAGTTCTTCTGAAGGTGTCACAAAAAACCAGCAGAGCCTGTTTGTCATAAACACCTACCACGATAAGAGTCATAAGCTGTTGTAGACGTTAACTTATCCATGATAAGGAGGCTCTACAGCTCACTTCAGCATGCATATTTAGCGACTGGTGTTTGAAAACCAATAAATAAAAAAAAAACTTGAAGACACCAGGAATGATACAGCTTAGTGTGTTCGATGAATACACGTTCTCGACTGAAATCCGCCCGGAGCCACTAAATGTACGCTCATAGCAAAGTCCGAGCTTCCGCAGCGGGGACAAGTGGGAAGGTTCATATCGATCGTGCGAGTGGAAGCATCGACCCGCATTCCAGGACGAAGCACATATGTCGAGGTAGCTTGCGCGTTGGCCGCAGGCGAGAAAACCTTAATCGTGAACAACGTTTTCTTAGAAATGAACTGACAACCTTATCGAGCAAACGAAGGGATAGGCTGCCGATAGGCTCTCTGTACCATTTGGTGAACCCATCTGGAATTGGGTTGGTTCAGAGCATATTCCTCACAAAAATAGAAACTGAAAGTGCGAACAAGTTCCTGAGAGCCCGCGTGCCACACCTCCGTCGTTAGCTCCGCAGAACACGTGCGGCTGGAGACTCCCAGCAAGTCGAACGCTCAGACACTTACCCCAGGACCTATAGCACGGTGCAGACAGCGCATCCTTCGGGACGCGATAGCGTGCGGTAGAGGCACTGTAGTCTCCAACCGTCTACCCCAACCAAGCGCACACGGCCGTCCTCGGTTTAGCGGGCGAAGACGCCCAGAGCAGTTCGTGATACAAGTAGTGCAGGTGACACAGTACGCGAGCTTCAGACCCCACGTTAAAAAGCCTCTCAGGGGGCTCGCCACGCACAGCTCGAGTATCTTCAGGTAAGTTATCGCTCTTTCACGCTTGTATAGTCGAAGTGAGCTAACATTTTAATGAGTGATGCTTGTGATGTAGCAATAATGAATATCAAGAAGTTGCAAACGCTCGTTATGGAGGGAGATCTCGGGTGTCTAGAGTTTGGACGTGAAGCTATCGCTGACAAATTGGAGCAATGTACAGCTCTTTACATCGTTGGCGGTTTCAGCTTCCACGAAGCTGTCAATACGGAGCATCCTCTGCTGGTGTATCGAAAGGCACACAATGCCTTGGTTCGGGACCAGAATGGCAACGATGTGCCTTCGACACCGGATCATCTGTATGAGGCTTTACGGACGAGCGACGTTCCGGCGCTTGTACGCACGATAGTTAACGCAAGTCAATTGCGTCAGGAGCCTGCATATCCAGGTCAATGCAACTGGGATTTGAACGTATACAAGGACGCATTCCATCTTGACATCACGCAAGGATATCTTTTCAGACGGGAGTGTTGGTTGCAGGCCGGAAATCGACAGAGCCCAGGACATCTTGACCATGGACGTGTTTTATCCTATATTCCTCTGGGTCTGCAGCGGACTTTCAAGATCTGGGTTGCGTTTCGGACATTCAACGCTGCCAAAGGATTTTCGTTCGGTTCTGATGCCAAAGATTTTGATCGCCTGCTGGCGCACGAAGATACTGTCGTGGTAGTCCAGAGACCTGGTGACGTGGTTTACATTTCTCCTCTCATTTACCACTCAGTACTACTGGGATATACAAAAGGAACGCCACCGCCTCAGCGCTGGGGACTAATTGATGGCTACGTGTTTTTTTTGAGAAGGGATAAACTGCACGCATATACCTACGCAACCCAGGCTAATACCGGGAATCGAAAAGGCTCACACACGGCTTGGGTTCGCGTGCTGACAGCTTTTTGCCAGATGGATGGTCGGGTGCTGCAGCATGAGCGGATAAAAGAGGAAATTGAAGCATTTATTGCGCTAGTGATGGCGGAAAATCCCGTGTGTGCAAAGAGGAGCAGAGCTGGAGCCTGTAGCCGGCGTAAGGGCAAGAAGCGCAAAGCAAGTATTGCGCATGCTAGAAGCTTCAAGAAGGCGTCAGCTAAGGATCGTTGATGTAGGAGAGTGTTTGATGCCGGAGAGATACTTATGAATGCACTGCTTATTTACAAAACGGTTTACATCAGTTTCTTTATTGTTTGAAAGATATCACTTAATACTATCTACAACCTTAACAAGCAACAACTTCCTGTAACATGACGTACCTTCCCACCTCAAAAAACTTCTATGCCTCGTGTGAGTATATACACGCAAGCAAATACCATCTAGTGCAAATTACTTTTATCACTCCAACCGGTACCCCGACGTGGGTTTTGATGCTCATCTAGTGCTAGTCAGTTAATTAAATCCACATTTCTACACAGTTCAATGAGTCCACATTTCTACACGGGCTCGATGCTTATGCATGATCTATTATGATGTATAAATTACTTTTATCACTCCAACGGCGCTTGTTCAGGGGGCGTGACATCACTGAAAATTGGGTTTGACAAACTAGACCCATCAAACTCGGAAGGTCTGACTGATTTTCTTAAAGTAGTTGGGCATTCACTGCTGTTCCTCACGATCGACGGTCCAATCGAGAGCCTGAACGCGAACTTAATTCTCCAGCACTGTCCTAACTTGGTGGAGTTGGCATTGTGCACCCTTTTAGTCGATATACGACTCAACGTTGTCGATTTGCGCGCCCACAGCCAGGTTGTACCCCCGCTACACCGTTATTGGTATTTCATTGGGGATCTTGCATCAGCCATAGGCAACGACGCCCACCCCTTTTCTAAATGCGTGCGTCGGCTTCGAGTGCGTCTTGTTGAAGAGTGGTCTGGGTGGGATTTTTATCCGGCCAACTACTATCCTCCAATTGTTGATGGCGATTTCGACGCGCTCCTTGAGATGTTGAAAGTCAACCGAAGCCTGGAATACCTCGACGTCGTTGTGAACCACCACGACCGCAGATACTTGAGTGAATTCAGGAAGTACCACCTGAAGCCAATCAACCGGTCGCTGAGACTCCCGTTAGAGAATAAGGTTGTATTTCTAAGCGTACTCTCATTCACGGCAAAATCGGCCAAAGTGCGGAAGCGTTTGGCACGCCAAGGCCACTCCGCGATCCGCAAACTGGATCACCACGTTGTGTCCCAGATCTTCGCGTTCGCCTCTCGTCCTGTGCTCCGCGAGGTCTATCTTCGTCACACATGCGAGGATGACTGGAAGGAGGAGACCATCCAAGTGGTGATCTAGTTACACAATACAGCCTGCACTAGCCTTACCTGCGGAAAAATAGCACATAATTGGGCTGAGACAATAGAAAATAGCTTTGATCTTAAACATTAAGTTTTCGACGGCCGAAAACGTGAAAGGCCCCTTAAGCAGCAATGTGCACGGCATCGGATTCGTAGCGAACCAAGATTAACTTAGCAGTTGGAGCCAACATTGAAGCTGAATCAGAACACAGCGTCCAAGACGTTGGCCAGTGGTTTGATTACACTATTAGCCGCGATAACACTGAATTACCGAGCTCGATGACGAAAGCCACAACTGTTGGGTAGGCACTCGAATTGTTAGTATGCGGGGGACAATGCCAAATACATGGCGCTGCAATTCTGCACAAGGTTGCTATTAAATATGTTTTTCTTGTTGTCAACAGTGTGTTTTGCGGTGCCACCCGAAGTTAGCTAACCTATCCACAGCACCATGCTGCTGATACGAAGCATCTCGGGTGCAGTCTGAAGGTGAAAGAGGCGTACGTGGGCCTCGCAATCGGATGCCTCAAAAAGATGCCCTCAAATAGTGCTGCCGTACTATTGCTTGGCAGATCTGCCAACTACTCGTATTTTTACTTTACGCCTTGCCAACGTACTTATTGTAGAGAGACATGGCGCGCTTATTCATCTTGCCGGGAGACGTCATGAGTTCCACCTCCTTCGCCGCTGCCGCCGTGGATTTCCCTTCAAACTTCCAAGCCCTGATCAGCATATCGTCTGCGGCCTTTGTCCACCCCGCACGCTCGAACAAATTGCTCATGATTCTGAAAGCATTCGTCGAGTCTGCTCTTTCTTCGTCGTCTGCGTCCGCTGTGGCCTCACTAGCCCTCAAGTACCGCTTGCCGTCGCTCAGCGCCGCCGCAACAGGTTCCATGTGCGTGGCCATTCCAGATACAATCGCTGGGGTGGGGTCGGCAGCAGAAAAAACTGTTTCGCCACTAAGAAGGACCGAAGCTGCAGCCACCAGGAAGAGTCCATAAAGCTGCATAACTGGCGTTCCAATTCGTCCGAAGGAGGTGAAGCGGGTGGAGCTGAAATCGGGAAATGATGGATCGCTGCGTTTGGCGGTTCGACTTTGACAAATAAAGCCGGATATGATCATGATAATTACAAGATGGGGAGCAGGCTCCCACGCAAGCAATTGGTGAATTCCTGGGCGGGCGGCCCAGTGTGTTCTGCCGCCTCAGTCTGCCTGCAGTATAGGGCGGTACTGTACGGGTACCTGTACGAGGGCCAAGCAGCACTGGTACTAGCACTCTTGATTCCGCGGTCTCGATACAGTCGT
>JAHWLF010000494.1:0-13629 GCA_024679295.1 Phytophthora parvispora
CAGCGCAGCCGCCGAGAACGCCCGTCGGTGGCATTAACGCGTTGCGGCGGCGACTGGGGAGCGGCAACGCGTCAGCGCGCGGCCCAGAAGAGGACGACGAGTACAACAGACCACCATCTACGAACTCGAGCAGCGGCGATAGCTCGGACTTTTACGACTCACGGGGGCTGCTGTCGTCGCAAATGTCTACAGGTGGAGGGGACCGGACGCTTTCGAGCATGTCTGGCAGTACGGTGAGCAGCTTCAACAGCAGTCGCGGCCTGGGAGCGTTCGGCAAGAGCGGCAGCTCCAAGACGTTGAGCATTAGCGGAAGCAGTCTGAGCGGCAGTTTCTACAAGCAGAGCAACGCGAGCAATGCCACGACCATCAGCAGCTCCCGCGGCAGCCGCTTCGACTACGAAAGCGAAAACGACGTGGAGGGCAACGATGTTGAAGGACTGGAAGACAGGGACTCAGAGAAAGTTGTGGACATTGCCCGCGAGATCTCGCGCGAGGTTGAAAAGGAGCCCGAGGTCGACCAGGAACCTGCACTTACCGTCGACATCGACGCAATTGAAGCGACTGAAGTGGCTTCTGTATGCTCGTCGTCGCCTTCTTCTCCGAGCAGCGTCGTGATGCAGAGTGATCAGTTTTACAAACGATTCTCGGAGCTGTCGCTCATGGATTTCCACGACTCCGAGTTTGATTTGTCGCTCAAGGGTGGCCTGCCCGCTGCTGGAGGCCGTTTTACAACCTTTGACTTCCACGATTCGGAAGCTGATGCTGATTCCGACCGTGAGGACCTCGGTGGCATCGGTGAAGAGGAAGATGAGGATGGAGACGATGACGTGGAGGATATTTGCGATTTCGACCTGCGTGAATTGGACGAGGCCGACGAGGACGATGGCATGGAGTTCCACGACTCGAACGTTGGTCTGGACTTTAAGCTGCAGGACCTGAACTTGCAAGAATACCAGGGTCTTGACGAGCTGGAAGAGGGCGACGAAGATTATGACGAGGAAGTTGTCGAGGAGATCCACACGGATATGGTGCTGGGCAGGTCTCGTGTAGGTACGTCTCTGGACGAGGAGCGAGCTGCCCGCCTAGCTGAGTACGGTATTATGGATTCGGCCAAGGAGCACATTTACGACCTCGTAGCCAAGCAAGCGGCGCAGCACACGGGCTGCTCGGTGGCTACCATCAGTTTTGTGGATGCGCAGCGCGAGTTTATCAAGTCGAGCTTTGGCGTGGCTGCCACGCGTGATCTCAGCGAGATTCCAATCTCGCACTCACTTACAGCGGAGATCATGCGGCGCTTCCCCGCCCGCAAGCCCGCTCCCGTCCACGATGTCACCGGTGATGACGACGACGATGAGATGGATGATAGCGATGTGGTGGCAGTGCTGAACGCGCTTCAAGACGACGTTCTGTCCACTAATTTATTCGTGACGGAGGCACCCAACGCGCGATTCATCATGGGCGTGCCGTTCCGTGCGCGCGATGGTATTGTTCTCGGTGCCCTCATTGTGGCGGACTCGAAGCCGCGCAACTCAGTGCCCTCTCGGCAGCGCTCCCAGCTCAAGGACTTGGCCGAACAGGTCAGCGCCTTACTCGAGGACCTGTGGACGCGCACCCAGGAGCGCGCCCAGCTCGCCAGCTCCCAGACCGGCCAGCTCCACGACCAGCTCGCGGATTTACTCTCGCAGTCGTACACCACCGGCCTGCAGATGCAGCAGAACGAGCTCAAGATCAAGGAGCAATCTACGTCCAGCCTGTCGTCGTCCATGCACAAGCCACAGACCTCGTCCAGCGCGACGTCGTCCGCACACCAGCCTCAATACGCCAAGGACTTCCGGCACATGCAAAGCGTCGAGTTATGAGTCAGTCCAGTACCCCCTTGACGGCAGACCCGCATAGATTTCGGTCTGCCGTACGAACGTTCCCGCGGCCAGAAGAGCGAGTCTGGGTGATCGCAACCCGGACGTTGACTTCCGAGCACCGAGGAGAATAGCGAGCGGCAATCGAAGCCGTAGCTCTAAGCCCGCTATTATTTTATGTAAGCACCAGAGCACCCGCTGCAACGGAAGGAATACAGCACCTAATTATCAATCATGTCGTGCTTTACAGTTAGTTACCCGCGCGCAGGGCTGCTGTCCCCGGCCTCAGTCGGTACTTGTTCAAGAATTCCTGCAGAATGGGTCCGTACGGGATGTTTTTCCTCTTGCTCAGGTCCAGCACCGCCAGAATCTTCTCCGTGCTGTACTTGTTCCACCGCTCGAACATCTCGAGCTTGAAGACAGGGTCCACCAGCATCTTGTCAAGGTCCGCCTTCGCAAAGTCCTTGATTTTGGGGGTCTTGTTAAACTTGACCAGACCCAACAGGGTTTTCAGGCCCCAGGCCCTCTCTTCGTCATCAGCCCCATTGGTGGTTGTCTCTTGTGTTCGCAGGAATCTGCTGTAACCAGTTCTATCGGTTTGCGTATCCGTCTGCAACAGATTGGTACTCGACGGCGTGGCATCGCAACCGGGAAGGAGAGTCGCGGCAATCGCCAGCAGCACGAGACTTAGACGCATAGCCGGATTCGAGGTCTGAGAACTGGGAGGCGAATTGCCAAGTGAGGTGCCGAGTAAAAGTCGGCGCGACCAGCACAACTTCAAATCTGGTCGTGATCCCAAGACCTTCATGCGATTTGAATCGGTCAGTTGACTGAGCTTATGGACCAGTCTTTATGTCAGTATTGCTGGGGTTGCTGTCACAGCAATGCTGTGCACACGTATGACCAGATCGTCTGCAGACTTCATGGTAATGTCAGACGATGAAGCCTGTAGCGGGTGCACTTCCGGTACATGTATGTACAGTATGTACATATTCCTTGCTGGTAAGCTTCGCCCACTCGTGATTAGATCACGCGCGCTTCTATCTCCCTTTTTATTGGGTTTCCAGCCATGGATCGAAAAGGATTCAACCCCCCGCACGCCAGTACTGCACTGGGGTGCTGTGATGACTCAAATAGTCTGAGCACTCTCGGCAGATATGCACATACCATTGTTAATGCTGAGCATGACTTCTTCTTTCTACGGTAGCGCGAGCATCTTAGTGCAATTTCAACCCAGTGCTGCGTCCTGGAACGCTCGGTGTGATCGCTACACTATAACTTATCTGCATGGAACGCAAAGAGAGGACCTGGTCGCGCAAGACGTATTTTTCCACTTGCCTCTGAATGAACTTTGAAATTACGTTACGATGGGTCTTGTGCTACCTTATCCCTCGTACTACCAGAAAGTCTTAAGCGTTTAATTGGAGGTTGATAAAGAAATCTTAATCCTACTACACCCCCCTAGCAAAATAGAACGCGTACCGAACACACTTGTTGTACTGTACTTGGCAAATGTTGGAAATCTAATCGCTGTCACCCTCATTCTGCTGCCGTTTGGGCGAGGCAGCGCATTGTGGGCCAATGAAGCCGGTGTCTCGCTCCGTTGTGATAATTGCCTTTCATCAACACAAAACCCGCCGACCGAAAGCAGGTTCACTGCTTCTTCTTATCTTTTTTGGGTGAGGGTCTAAAGAAAATTTCCCATCTCTCCAATCCAATCGAACGAGCGAACACTTCGCAACTGTTAGCTACGTTGCTGCTGCTAGAGAATACCTTTTCAATTTCAAAACTGCAAATTGCAAATTCGTTACGGCGCAATGTAAGATCTTGGCAGAACAGCGAATCCCTAGTATAGTTAGTTTTCAAGGGAGACCGTTTTGATAGCTGCTTAGTGGCCGCAAGTGTTATTAGAATGCGAGGAGTAAATACCGATGGACCAAAGGCTGACTCGAAGAACTATGTATCTATTCCTAAAAGAATATGGTTGCTTCATGTCCTTACTATCACCCAACTGCTACTCCTCGATTTTGTACGATAGTACAATGCAGAAGCGCGACTATGGTATTGAATGAGCATACATGCATCGTTAGCAGAACGCTCAAGTCGTATTCGAGCGTGTGCCGTGTGTATCTGTTGGACTGTAATATTTGCTGGCATCGCTCAAGTAATGAAGGACTAAGGAAGCAACAATCGAGCTTTAGCCACGAACTCTAGAACTCCAGCTACGATTCGCCTAACTCGATCCACAAACGTGTTCCTTGCCTTCTGCAAACCACGTTGACGTGATGCACAGCTGTACTTCAATACAAACTTACTTTTAACTTTTCTTTTTTTTTCATGCACACTCCTACTGAATCCATACGATTTTCCGACCACGTGAGATCGATCCGGCTAAAAGTGCAGCCTACATTGCGAAAGCGGTACTATGATAGATTCAGTGCGTCTTGTTACTCCTTATGATGAACAATAGTTTGCTACGTCCGGAACGCCTTACACTGACACAGGAGGTGACAATTTGATCGAGGTCCACAGTGCATACAGTACTCGTCCGACGTTGGCCTCGGCGGGGAAACGATGCGGTGAACAAAATTTGTGCTGTATTGCGAAGGATTTACACGCGTGCTGCTAAGCACGTATACCTGAATCTCACCACGCAATCAGTGCAAACAGCCATCTCAAGATCTGCCCCCCCGTAGGCACAGAGCGAGAGCTGCAGGTGCCGAACACTAGGCTGCCATTTCCCTATTCGTCGACTTCGCAGTAGTTTCCCCACGCGTCGGGATTCAAGAACTCACTCGCCAAGCGGATATGCAGCTCGTCCAAGCTACGATTTTCGTCATTGCCCTGTGTGTTGCTCAGGCAAGCGGTGCCAGGAACATGGGGGTGATCACCAGTATGCCCACGAAATATCCCTGCCGTGACAGCCCGTACTTCCGTGGTTGTCAGGAGTAGCTGGGCTACTGTGGTGGGCAGTTCAGTTGAAGTGCTGGGTGAAGGCCAAGCGATACTCAGTAGGTGCCAACGACAGGGAAGAAAATAGCATGAAGACAAGTACCACAGTACAAGAGACAGAGTTTGATGCCGTACTGGTTGACTTATTCGCGTGCTAGTACTAGCAAGTCGACTGCGAATTATTTTTCTTTACTCGATACCTACGAATCCCTTGTTTACTAAGGAATCTTGCAAGTCGATTTTTATTTTGCGTTTCTGGTTTCCTTTCCTCTCTCCTTGATAGTGCTGAATGGAGTTTCTTCTACTCGATAATTGAGCAACACAAGGGGATCATGATTGCAGACATCACTTCCAGCTGCATAAAGTGAAATTCACAAGTATGATTGCGAGGCTACACTATAGTTACTCATATTCATGCATTAAATTGCGCCGTATTTTCAAAAGGAATCCAGACTTCACAATCTCGGTGGAACAAAAGCTGATGGAGGGCTTTATTGATACTTTTGCTCAACGATACCAGGCAGGGTAGCATAACATCGCGGGATTTTGTAGGATTTCTTTCTTCAAGTAAGTCGATGTGTAGCCAAGAAATAAATTTACCTAGCGCCACCTAAACTAGCAGGCGCTACATGCAGTTTGCATTATACATGTAGTGTTCGTACACAAACAGTTTAAGCACAGTAAGCCGCGTCAATCGAGTATTGTAAAATAGATTCGTGTAATACATGAAAGTCATTTACTACAATACAAAACCACCAGGTTTAAAAATGCCTTACTCTTTTCAGTAGTACTTGTGAATTCCCATAGAGCCGTTGCTATACGAAAGCAGTAGCTTTATGCATTATTTCCACCTACAGCGCTTTTGTTCCCAAGCTTTTCGTGTATTTTCGTGCAATGCACAAAATAGCTTTGTCAGAGAACCAAGACCAATTTTGTTTGTAATCGACTTTGCCAAATAGAACTTAGAGTGGATACTGTCTAGACTCCGCATTCAAGAACAAGTGCCATAGTTTCAAGTTTGGTGGGAATAAAAGCGTTGTAGGTGGAAATAATGCGTAAAACTACTGCTTTCGTACAGACGGCTCGTCGGGAATTCACGAGTACTGAAAAGAGTAAGGCAAACAAATCCTAGCTGCAGGTTAGTACGATACTTGCATCCAGTTGAATCGTTCGTTCACCCATTGTGCGTGATAAGTAGAAAAGAGCAGGCTGATAACATCGGTAGCCCGCTTGCTATCGCAGTTCGATGATTTTTGAATTTTGAAGTCGTTATAGCCAGTAGAATTTGTTTCTTGCATCCTTGCTTGCCTTGCATCTCGATCCTTGCTCGATCTTGTTTTGCGTTGCTGCAGGAAGAAATAATAAGTTTCACAATAGATAGATAGTGCTACTTGTGTACCGTTAGGTTTGTGAAGGTTGTTTACTGTGATGTCATCCGATGACAAGATAGCCAGGGGGCGGGGGGGGGGCAAGCACAGTTCTTACGAACTGCGAACTAAAGTCAATAGTAGTACCAAAACCACCCAACAGAAGACAAGTGTCAACATCGGCTACTTGACCTTTTGCGCGCGTAGGACATGAGCAGAAAAATACGTGTTGTTAGCGAGAATCGGTCTTGTAATCTTTCCGGCCAACACAGAATCCCCCAACAATTCCCGACGGAGAACCAGTCAAGTCTTTGGTATTCTACCAATCTGGCTCTCTACAACGATTCCAGTACTCGACAACATACCTCAGTTTAAAATCTCCCACGGCACCAATCCAAGACCTCGCGTTTTAAAATGCGTCCAAGCTACTACATCGCTTTAGCATTTGCGGCAACACTCGTGATAATGTGCGCTGCGATTGACCGTACCGATGCCTTGAAGACAGAAATGTCAACGCTCATTCAGGGAGGAAGTTCAGGTCGGCACGACAGCAGAATATTGCGAAGAAGCGGAGTTGTCGAAGGCAAAATAACTCGTGCGACGGAGGAGGCTTTCAGCTTCAAGAGCGTTTTTGGGGCCAAAAAGGAGAAGATTCCTGAAGAGTTCGCCAAAGAAACCCTGAAGAAGATGCTTGCTAGCCCCACGTTCAAGGAGAAGATGTTTAAAGTCTGGGATGAGAAGTACGCGGTTGGCCAGATCAGGCAAGCGCTGCGGCTAAACAAGAGCGAAGGCTACACGACGCTACTGCTATCGTACCTGAACAACTTCAAGCGTTCATCGGGACTTCGCAGGTGAAGAGAGAAAAAAATGACGCTCAGTCAATTTCCATTGCTCATGTGTGGCAAATCCTGCTGTGAAGTGTCTCGGAAACTATTGGCGATGCAGTCCATGGTATTGAGGCCAGCGAGCCCTTGTAGCTAGCTGGCTAATGCGAGGTGTAGCACCACTATCTCTGCCTCGACTTGCTGCATCTCCTTGGTGCTGTGGTGACTGGTGATGCCGTCTGTGGTAACATGTGTGCATCACCTGCGAGTGCCCGCACAAAACTTCACTTAGGCTTTCTCGCTTTTGATTGTGGCTCCGATTGCGATAGACGGTGTCGACAGAAGCAGAGCACGATCACCTGTCTCGTCGACTCCAACTCTGTAATGGTCGCGCGATCGTGGACGTGATTGCCCCATAGACCGAGAACAAGCACTGTGTGCCCTTGTCAAACTCGATGTTTCCAAGGCCGCGTTCTCTGTAATTCCATATACCGGAGCGAGCACCTGCTGACTCTCGGTTAGTGATGCTTTGGCGTATGAGAAGCCGTTATCGTGACTTGTGTTACCCAGGAATTGTTGCCTCCCTTTCATGACAGAGCTCCAGATTTAAAAGGAGGTCCAAACTCGAACCTTGCGTTGGTAATTCATCGATACCGGTACAGAAATCAAACTTCTTCTCCACGGCGGAATACATCGCACGGACTTCCGTACCAGGGATACTGTCGATCTACAATCGCAAGGTTGTATTCGCACGTTCGTTCTATCGGGAGAACAGTAAAAGATACATCATTACTAAGTACACTCAACGTATAAATGTTTATTTCGCACGGTGAATGGACTATTCACCAATTTTACAAATATAATACACTTCCGCATGGAGCTTCAATCACTTGGAGAAGTACACGGCCGGCCAAGTTAGAGAAGCGTTGCGGTTGGACAAGAGCGAAGGTTACACGCCGTTGCTGCTGTCATATCTCAATGATTTCAAGCATTCGTCAGGACTCCGCAAGTGAAGAGAGAAAAAAGCTTACAAAGCTTTCGGCTCGTCATCGTAAAATTGCATTGTGTCTCGGAAACTCAACTCAGCACTTAAATGCAGCCCATGATATACAGCCTACACTAATGATGGAAGATTTGATGAGAACCACACAGTTCTTCGAGATGCGCGCAAGACATGAAGCAAACGAACGCGTCTTCACCGTCACGGTTTACCCAGCCAGTGGTTGGAGCGCAAGACATGAAGCAAACGAACGCGTCTTCACCGTCACGGTTTACCCAGCCAGTGGTTGGTCGAGCGAAGCTCTGCGTCGTCCAAGTTGAAGCCGTTCGTGAAGATCTACCAGGCAAAATCTGAACAATCAAAGTCTTGTTTACTACGTGGTTGTCGGTATCTTATTGAATTTTGGACTGTAGCGGTGGACGGACGCCATCATGAACTAGGTCACAATTCAAAAAGCCCCAAGAAGCGGAAGTAGTAAGAACGATGGCGACTAGTTCGGCGTTGGTGACGAAGCTCCAGAAGTTCCAGCGCCGATTGCTGCAAGCTTTGCTGCTTGTGGTGGTTTTGTGGATACGAGCGGAGTCGGAGCAGCGTCGCAAGTGTCTCCCGTGGTTAGTCGGTGTTGCAGGTGGAGTCGTTGGGCTCGTGATGCTGCTTGAGTCTTCTCGCTGCATGTGCCGGACACCGACTGAGACTGTCAAGCTGCTCGCGCAAACCTGCTGGGCGCTCTTCAATGTACTGGTGCAGTACGCTGCTCGAGGATTCAAGCCAAAATTTCCAAAGTGGTCGCTGAGGTTCCAGCTGGTGCGAGGCACAATGCGTACGGCGGCAAACATGTACGGCGAACGTATCGTTGACGATACACAACCGCCAATTTTCCGCTGGCACAGCGAGTTGTTTGGGTCGTTCTTGGGCTGGTTCTCACGCAAACACCACGGTTTGAGCCTTGAACCCGTATGGCTCAACGGTCTCGAACATCTCTGGCTCAAGACGGCATCGGCTGAACACCGTAGTAGCAAGCGCTTTGTCGTTCTCTTTTACCACGGAGGTGGCTACGCAGTGCTCAGTCCGCGGATGTACATCCCGTTCTGCAGCAATTTACTGGTCGCCGTCAAGCAGGAGCTTGCTTCTCAAATACGTGACGATGACTTCGACGTCGACGTTTTCCTCGCAAACTATCGCAAAGTGCCGGAGTATCGGTTCCCTGTGCCAGCAGAGGACGCTGTGGCCATGTACGAGTACTTGCTTCAGCACGAGAAGCTGGATCCGTCCCAGATAATACTGGTCGGTGACAGCGCCGGAGGCGGTCTGGTGCTATCCACACTGCTACGAGTGCGCGATGGCAAGTCTAGTTGGAAGCCAAGACTGCCGCTGCCACAGGCCGCCATTGTGGCTTGCCCACTTGCCGATCTCACGGGGGATGAAGACCAAAGCAAGGGTGAGCACTGCGTACTCTCTCCTAGCATCATTGCGGCTAGTGTCGACTCGTATCATCCAACGCACGAAGACTCCAGCACGTGGGCGGATGCATCGCCAGTGCATTGCGACCTTCGTCGTCTCCCGCCCGTCCTCCTGCAGGCAGCCACCTTGGACTATTTGTTTGAACACTCGGTGCGTCTCGCGGCGAAAGCGAAAGCTGACGGCGTGAGCAACTGGGACATCGATATTCACGAAGGAGTGACGCACGTATTCATGGTCTTTCCGGGCTACATTCTACCCTATGCTCGCGTTGGAGTCCAGCGCATGGCAGCGTTCGCAGCCAAACACTTTTTACTTGGAAACTCAATGAGCGAGAACGATCTTGAGGAGACCAAGGCGAAAGGCGAAGCCGGAAATGCCAGCGGCTCTCCCAACGATCTGCCATCTGTAGCGGCCTAGAGGTCAAAACTAAAGCTCCGTTCATACATATTCAAGCCTGAGTAATGTGTCGTAGTGATTGTTTTTCTTCTTCCAAACCACTGCGTCAATCCAGTCAACTCTTTTGGGTGAACTGCTTTGCGGCGAACGCTGCCATCTTGTCCACTCCTACCTGGCCGTACGGCAGCACCCACGAGGGGAACAATGAAAAAACGTGAGAAACCCCTTCGTTCACATCGAGCTCCCAATCTGTGACTCCGTCGGTCTTGGCTTTCTCCTCAAGTAGCATCGAGTCCTGGTAGAGATAGTCTAGCGTAGCTGCTTGTATGAACACCGGTGGAAGGCCACTCAGGTTGCAATGAACTGCCGAGGCATCAGCCCACGTCGATCGGTCCGAGCACGTCGGGTGGTATACGATCCGAGCAGTTTTGGCGATGCTGCGCGTGAGGATGCAGTTGCGAGCGCTAGCAGGATCAATACTTTCACTGAGGTCAACGAACGGACTTGACACAATCGCTGCCAGTGGCAAACGACCGGGTTGTTTGGCATCGCGCAAGCGAAGCAGCGTCGACATGACGAGCCCTCCACCAGCGCTGTCGCCTGCCAGGATGATTTGGTTGGGGGTCAAGCCTTCGTGGTCAAGTAGATGCTCATAAACTGCCACAATCTCCTTGGGCTGCGTCGGGAAGCAGAACTCTGGTGTTTTGTGGTAGTTGGCGAGGAAAACGTCGACCTGAGCGCTGCTGCCTCGACTCCCAAACTCCCTCTCGATCGACGCAGCCAACGAGGCACAGAAGAAGCTGTAGAACCTCGGACTCAACAGGGAGAAAGCCCCGCCGTGCACGTACATCACCACAAGTCGCTCGGACTTCGTCTTCCGAGCGTTCTTTGGCCGCAGCCATAGATGTTCCAGGCCATTGAAGTCCACAGGCTCCATCTGCCGGCCGTACCATTGGCAGTAGAGCCAGCCCAGCAGCGTGCCCACAGCTTCGCTCTGAGCGCGAATCACGCGGGCGTGCTGGGCATCCTTGACCATCCGATCGCCGTACAGCTCGTTCACGGTTCGAATAGCTGCGCGCAGCAGCTCGAAGCGCAGCGTCCACTTGGGGAACTCGGGGCGGAATCCCCGCGCGACGAAGCGGGCGAAGGTCCACGCGACGGCTGTAGCGATCCTCGCAGCGAGAGCCACCGCTTCCAACGGAGACCGACACACGCCTCGGAGGCTGGAATTAAGCGCTGCAACCGCAAGCGCTCCGCCGGTGGCGCCGGCCGCCAGAGTCCACGGGATCCCCTGCTGCTCGGACATCGTAGACGTTCGTTCGTTCTCCTCCCCACGGATACCTTCGTGCAGGGTGCGCGCAAACCAGACTCGAGATTGCGCGCATGAACGTCCCACTCCTGTCAACCAAAGTGTCTCCGATGGACGGACGCAATGCTCCCGCCTCCATTGGAGCGAATGCAGCTAACGCACAAGCACACAAAGCTTCAGCACCACAGCTGTGTATTCACTGATGCAATTCTGAGGCTGCAGTCGAGGAGATGCACCGCTCTTCGACGTACCCTCTCTTCTGTTCCGGTAACTCCGCTATTCCTCCTTGGTCTTCGCGGATGCGTCGCCGTACATGGCGCGGAGTTTCTTCAGACGCTCCTCGGCCTCGCGAGCCTTCTCGGGTGAAGGGGATCGGCTGCGAGGTTGCTCGTCGCCCTTCGACATCCCCGGCTGCACAACCACCACTTCGTCGCGTTTTGTCGGGCTGCGCGAGTGCTTCCGCGTCGTCCAGCGATCCAGCTTCAACGACAGCGAGCCCTTGTAGCTGGCTGGCCGTGAGGCATAGTCGCGCCCCACTGCCTCAGCCTTACGCCGTTCACGCTCGCGAACTTGCTGCAGGAGATCTCCCGTCATATCCCCACCGCTGTGAGGCATTTCATAGGAAATGTGTCAGTGATAGTTACACCACGTGCTACTACCCCCGCAGACACTTACCCAGACTTGCTTCGCGTTTGACTCCGGCTCCGACTGCGGCTTCGATTGCGACGGCGGCGGTCCCTAGAAGCGGATCTACTGCGGGAGCGGTGGCGCGTCCGCGATCGCGACCTGTCACGCCGACTGCCGCGGCGACGGTCGCTATCGCGCCTGCTGTCCCGGCCCCGATCATGACGACGGTCTCGACCTCTACCTCTGTCACGGTCCCTGGATCGTGAACGAGATCGCCCCACTGATCGCGAGCGCGACGGGGAGCGGTCACGCCGCTGCTTGCCCTGGTCGAATTCGATATCACCCAGACTCACCTTTTCAGTATTTCCATACGCCGGAAACGAAACCTGGCCAAACCACAACAAACAGTATTAGTACTTCAAAGGAAAGAAACACGACTGATATGAGTGGTGCTGACCCAGAACTTGTTGTCTTCTTCAACCGAGTCGATAACCGCATCGTACATCTGCAGGACAAAAGAAGGCGGTGAGAACGCGAAGTATTGTTTGGCAAAAAGAAGCTGAGCTCACCGCAGGCTCGTTCTCTTCGTCGGCATACATCGCGCGGACTTTTGTGCCTGGCTTCAGCCGATCCACAATCGCAAGGTTTTCTTTCGCGCGTTCTTTCTTCCGAGACAGCAGCAAGAGCTAGTCACAACAAAATCAAACGAGCATTAGAATCATTGTCCGAGGACTGCTACGCTGCCAGCGGCAGGGGTAAGTAAAAACAACAACTGTTGAGTGTAACCCCCACTGAACAACAAGGCACTTTGCCAGCCAAAAGTTCGCCGCGCTTCGTCACCCCAAGCAAACACGCTCCAGTGCACTCACCTTAACTTTAATTCCGTCCTCGATCTTCTTCGGGATGCGCGGTAGAATCGTGCCGAAGTAGTTGTTCTCCTCCAGCAGGCTAACCAGCCACTCTCCAATAGTCCTACACCGCCATCGTCATCAAATGCATCTCGGTTAGAACCTTAGTCTCGGACGGCGCGCTGCAGCGTCGAGCTCACGACCAACCAAGCAGCAGTAGCCATCCTTACCACCTCTGGCAACCAACCCACAAGCACTCACGTCTTCAAGCTCGGGTTGGCCGACGCGTTGAATTCCTCGGTGTCCTCCAGGTACGGCTCGAACCACGTCCAGAGCTCCTCCGGGTCGCACGTGAAGCGCAGATACAGGAAACCAACCACGCGGATGTACGGGGAGTCCTGCAGCCAGCCCGTCACAGCAGCAACAGTCAGTAACCCGTCCATCCACCATTTAACCTATGAAATAACCTATCTCGCCCACCGTGTGACGCAACAAGCCCTGCATTTGCTTGCGCGTGAGGCGCATGAGGAAGAACTTGTGCAGCAGGCAGAAGCAGCTCGACGGAATGCGCGCCGTGCCGGGCGACCATGGTTCTATATACACCAGCAGCAACAAGGTTAACCTGGATACCACCACCTCAAAGATAGGTTAACCTGTCTCGCACCGGCATGGTCCACTCGGTAGTAGATCTCGTCCACGACCTCGTGGTACGTGCGCAGCTTGTAGAGCTCGTGGAAGTAGGCGGACTGCAGGATGTTCTGGTGCAGCAGCGTGTTCAGGTTGTACGTCGCGTCGTTGCCGTAGCTGCCAGCATTTAACCAGTCACACGGCGTCAATAGGTTAAATCGAATATCTCGCCTCCCAGTGCGAGTTCGACGACGACAGAGGCACGCACATGGCCAGCTCGTCCTGCTTGACGCGGCGCTGGGTCTCCTCGGGCGGCTGGTCCTGCGCGCTCTGCCCGCGCAGGGACTTCTGCAACGCGTGGC
>JAHWLF010000495.1:0-13627 GCA_024679295.1 Phytophthora parvispora
CCTACAAGGGCTACGAGGCCGTGCTCAGCCGCAAGAAGCGCGCGGCGATGGGCAGCAGCGTCAAACCTTCAGCCACCAATATGCTGTATGTATCTCGGCCCGCTGCGGTCCCCACGCCGGCCACGGCCACGTTCAATCCGGCGGCGGTGCTCCAGCTGCAGGCCATGCTGCCTAGAGCACAGCCCGTTGCAGTCAAGCCGGCTCCCAAGCTTGTAGCGGCGGCGCCGGTGTCGTCCGTCATTCCGTCCACGACGTTGGCAACTCCGACGGTGACCTCGTCAGTGGCAGCCACGACGCCCGGACGGATGACGCCGGCGCAGATTCAGCTGCATCAGCAGCAGATGAAGAACGCACAACTGCAGCAGCAACAACAAGCACCAAGGAGGTCGGACTTTGTTGTCGGCACGACTGTGCTCATCCGGGTGCGTTGGTGTGGATGTAGTGATATTTTTCGTATTGGTGTTGATTTTAGTTTATTGTGTGATTCTGCTTTTGCAGAATACTGCGGACTTGGTCGCATGTGGAGCTCGGAATCTCGCAGGCAAAACGGGACGCATCGTCGCCGCCCCGCAAATCTACGGCCAGGAGCTGTTTTCGGTCTATATCGACGAGCACGAGGCGCTTTTCCAGGTGCCATTCAATGCACTGACGCTTGTTGCCCGCCCTACACCAGCCCAGCAGCCGCAAACTACTCAGCAGATGCAGGCGCAGCTCGCAGCGGCAGGGGGTCGACTTCTTCCAAACCAAATGCCTCAAAACGGAAACGTCCAAGCTGTGAGAGGGTCCAAATCAGCAGAGCAGATCAAGATGGAGCACTCGTTCCAGCTCCACCGTCTCATGCAGCAGCAGTACCGTGAAATTCAGTCGCTGCAGCAGCGCTACGCAGAGTGCCGGATCATGAACCCCACCGCGCTGTCCGGTATCCAGAAGGAGCTGTCAAAGCTGCGGCTCGTTCACCTCTCCCAGGTGCAAACCCTCAAGAGCAAGCAGGCACTAGACATGATCGGCAAGTAGACCCCTACTTGTGAAGATGCACTGAATGAACCCGACAATGTTTGAATTTTTGCGATTTATTTGGAAGTAAGACCCCCTTCGCCTCGTGGATAGCAGTCCTTTCGTCTTTAGCAACTGCCTATTGCTGGTAGTAGCTAGCGTACTGGGCTTGCGAGTATCCCTGCTGGGTAGCTGCTGCCGCTGGATCAGCCTGCGAGTAAGCCTGAGCCTGGGCTCCATAACCCTATTTCAAAGTCACCGAGAAAGAAACAATGGTCAGTACGAAATCAATGTCACAATCCCCCTAAATGAAAATTCTACAGCAACGGCAGAAAAGAACGAATGCAAGTAGCTCCTGTCAAACGACGTCCCTCTGCTCCCTCATCTCATCGCAACACGTGCGCAGCAACTACCAGCAGGTTCCCCGGTCGAAAGAAGGAAACGGGGTCAGTCGCTTTACCACAAGCAAGCTGACAAGCCCAAGCAAGCTCACGGTGAAACTCGCTTTGTAGCGCCGCCCTTTCGTATCAATAAACGCAAGTAAAGCGGGGGGAAGTGATGAAAACAAAAAAAATTACCTGGTAGCCTTGGTAGTAGGCTGCAGCCGTCGTCGTCGCTGTCGTCGCTGCTGCTTCTGCCGTTGGGGTTGCTGCTGCGGGAGTCGAAAGCACAGCCGAGGTCTGCGGAGCTGTGTAACGCGCACGCTTCATTCCTGGGTCAACGTTGGAATTGTATCCGCCCATATCGCTGTCCCACCCAGGCTGGAAGTTCAACACCTTGATCGTTCGGTTACGTGACTGACCATGCTTGAGCTTCCATGACATCTCCTTTGTGCGCACTTCGCGCACTTTCGCCACGCTGCTAGCGTAGTTCTCCATGAACTCAACATACTGGAACCACAAGTCATTTTTTTCATCCATCGTGATGTTGCAAGAGTCGTCCAGTGCAAGATCGTAGACGCGAGCAACTCGGGGAACGAGTTCTGTATTGTCCCCGCCCACATTGATCTCGAAATGGATGAAGTTCATCCAGAGTAGCACTGATCCACTGTGTTTCTGGACTGCACGTTCGAGCACCGAGCGAGCAAGTGCTACGTCGCCAACGTTCTTGTGAAGGAACGTGGCATAAGCGATGGACACATAGGCGTACACATCTGAGTCATTTCCGACAGCTTCCATTCCGCGCTCGTACCATGTCTTCGCCGTTTCGACGTCCCCGCGTCTTCGTTCGAAATTGCAATACTGCAAGAAAGCCTCGGCCAGCTTTGGTGCCACGTCAGAGAGCACTTTCATGTACATATCTTGAGCCTTCTGCAGCTTGTCATGAGCCTCCAAGAAAGCTGCGTACTCCAAGTAGATCGATGCCCGGTACTTCAGGAAGATGGTTACCGCACGCTGAAACACGGCGTCTGCCGCATCAAACCCATGTACCCTCTCAGCCCAGCTACCGTAACGCAACCAGATCTCTTCATAATTCGCACAAGAAATCAAGCATCGCTCGTACAGAGTCTGACAGAGCGCGTTGTTGCCTGCAGCCTCTTCGAAATCCAAGTAGCTGTGCCAGTTCTTCATCGCGGCTTCAGTGACGGGGGTAACGTGGAAGTAGCTACGATCGATCCCAGCTTCGAAAGCCTGGCGTCGGTAGATATCCTCCATCGTTTTGTTCTTCACAGCCTCCACTGCATTCACAATTTTGACGCGCAGCAATCCCTCGTCCATCATTTCCTCCCCATCACCGGCAAGTGCTTTCTGCTCCTCAGGCGTTGCTAGCACATTCAGTTGCTGAGCAAGCACGAACTGGTTGTACTTCTCCCAGAATTCCTCAAGGTTGCGCAGTGGCTGGTGCATGATGCGCTTAAACACTTGGTTCAAGCGTGGCATGTCGTTCTACACATAAAACATAACGTTCAAATACAACAGGTCACACTCAAGCCCACACTCTCGGCAACCGAGCTCGACGTACGTTGACAGTCTCGACCTGGATATACAGCTCCCACAACGGGCCAGCCAAGGGGTCAGCTCCACAGGCCGCCACAGCTCTCTCCAGCACTCTAAAATAATTTCAAAATATCACAAATTAGCCCCCAACGCAACGCTAGCTAAACCAATGCATATAATGCAGCAGAAATCGTACGGCCGAGTCTCGTCAATGGGGCTGTGCAGCGTGTGGACGAGGAACTCGCAGTACTTCATCCACATGTCGACGCTGTATTTAACAGCCACGACGCCGCGTTCGTACACCTCCCGCGCCTTCGTCTTGGACTCGGCCAGCGTCGCCACAGTCCCCACCCCGTCCTCTACAGACTTGTTCGATAGCCCGTACTCGAACTGAGCATACTACTCACAAAGCATCCCCAGCCTACAGTCAATGCACCCACCAGTGTATCATTGTATCGTATTCGCCTCTGGACGCCGTACCTTGTTCCAGTAGCCGAAGCACAGCGGGAACTCCGCCAGGAAGCGGTCGTACGTGGCCTCCACCGTCTCGCGGGGCGTTCCAGCCTGTCACAGACACAGCAAGCGGAGCGTGAATAGGCGCAGCAGCAGACCGGAGCTGCAGAGGGCGACGAGAGTACACACCTCGCTCTGCACGAGCGCCAGCAGGCTGACCCACGAGTTGAAGTCCAGCGGGTTCTTGTCCACCGCCTCCGTGAGTCGCTCCAGCGGCGTCTTGACCGCCAGCACGACGGGGCTTGCGCCGGCCGCGTCGGCGCTGGAGCCGTTGGCGTCGGCTGCGGTCGCAGGGGTCTCCATGGTGAGCTCTTCGAAATGGAATGACGCGATTGGTCGGGGGTCTCAAGGCTAGAGTATCCGCCTCTGGCCTCCATTACATCCGTCCCCGTGAAGCAATAAAAGACTCTAGAACCATAGATCGATAAAGGGGGTGTCACGTAGAAATGTATACCACACCATACTGTGCAAACATTAAGGAACAAGATGACCCTTTTAGTGCCAGCTAAGTTTTAGCTCAAAACAATCGCCCGCGACCTCACAGGAGATGCGTCCAGCCCTTGCGGAAGCCCAATCGCTTGCGCTCTCTGATCTCTAACTGCTCGAGGTGCTGCCGCTGCAGATCGCGCACCAGCTCTTGCTGACGCACTTCCACTCTCCGCCGCAGCGTCTTCGAGTACCGCTTGACCTCAACGCGCAGTGCGTCTTCGTTCACGTCTGCAACCATTTGAAGAGCTGATCCACCAGTTTTTTTAAGTGTTTGCACTTCGGGGATGAGGTAGTCGCTAGTCTTGAGCTCCAGCGGGGGCATCCCCTGTGTGGGGAAGCGCTGACACCGCCACGTTAGCACCAAGTCCGCAGCCTTCGCATCCAGTTTCTTGCGCTCCTTCGCGCGACATTGCTTGTACGCTTCTAGGCGTTCAAGTGTGCATTTACCGGGCGGACGTGTGGCCAAAAACTCCGCGCCGTGGGTCGCCAAGGCCAGAGTGTCCTCCATCACATGGTTGCTGCCACAGTCCCACCGCGTGTCAGTACCACACAACTAAGCTGCACCTCGTCGAAAGTTGTACCGAACTGCACCTCGTATGCGGCGAATCCGCCGTAGCGAGCACCTCGGCCAGCAAGTGCGCCACGCCCAGCTTGAGTTGGCGCGGTAAGGCCCTGTAGTCGTCCGAATCGAGCCAAGGAGCGAGTGCACCCCGGTTCTCCGCCAATTTCTGCCTCGCCTCGTCATTGCTCACCCCGCTCATTGCAGTCCCCGCCATGGCGCTGAATGGCAACGCGTTGGCTTCGCGCATGCGCCGTGCCATCAGCTTATTAGCATAACGCTTCAAGATAACTGTTACGTCGTCTTTTCGTCCAATCACCGTATTTACAACCCGCAATTCCATCCAATTGCGGAGCTGCGCCCGACCACTGGTACAAGTTGCCGTCACTGTCGAATCGACTGGCAAGCGCACGCACATCGTCCCAGGATGCGGTACCTGCGCGCCAAGGGCATCCGCAAGGCGCTGCGCCAGTTCCACTTCCTGTGCGGCATCAAGCCGCCCTACAAGGTGCTGCTGGACGGCAACTTCATCGCCATGTGCGTGCAGATGAAGGTGGACGTGCAGGAGCGCGTGCCCAAGTTCCTGCAGGTCAAGCCGCACGAGATCGAGTTCTACGTGCCGCGCGCGGCGATGGAGGAGCTCCAGATGCTGGGCGAGGCCACCAAGGAGGCCTACGAGATGGCCAAGGGCTTCAAGGTGGCCGAGGTCTACGACCAGTCGTCGGCGAACGCTGGCGACGCGCCCGTGGACGTGTCCAAGGTCGTGCAGAGCATCATCGGCGACAAGAACGACCGCAAGTTCGTCGTGTGCACGCAGGAGGTGGAGCTGCGCAAGGCGCTGCGCCTCGTGCCCGGCGTGCCGCTCGTGTACCTGAACCGCTCCGTGCTGGTGTTCGAGGAGATTTCGCGCGCGACGCTGGCGATCGTGCGGCAGGAGGAGAAGGCCAACATGGCCAAGCTGGACGTCAACGAGAAGCGCAAGCTGGAGCAGATGCAGGAAGGTGACGGAGGGGACCACGAAGAGAAGCAGCGACTCGCCAAGAAGCGCGCCAAGGGTCCCAACCCGCTCTCGGTCAAGAAATCCACCAAGAAGAAGGTTCGCGCCAAGAAGAAAAAGAACTGAGCGTTGCTTGCACTGCTTCTGCTGTACGAAGGGCGCGGTTCCTTTGCTTGGGGCGTACTTACTGCAATCTATATTATGGTATTACCTCTTTACACTCTAGGATGTTTGTTGTTGTTTGTTTGCTGTTGCGCTAGAAGTCCTTGTCCCATTCGTGACCATCCATCTTGTAGGCAGGAGCCTCATCTTCGTGATCGTTGATGGCTTCGAACTTGGAGGCATCTAGCGGATCTGCGAGTTTGGGTCGGTAGGGCGCGTTCACTTTCTTCTGCAGCATGGCGTCCCAGTCCAGCTTTGCGAACCAGGCATGTGAACGGATCGCCCGAGCACCGCCGTGGGTCAGGCCCAGCCTCTTGGTGAGGTCGCGCTCCAGAAGCTTTGAGATGATGTCTCGGCAAGACGAGCTCACCCACCCTGGGAATTCGACTTTCTCCTTGACGATGTTCCGGCAAATCTGCATTTGGTCGATCTGGTTCGATCCTGCGAAGGGCGAGTGGCCCACGACCATTTCGTAGATCAGGATTCCAAGGGCCCAGTAGTCGACACCGCGGTTGTGGCCTTTACCTAGCACCAACTCAGGCGCAAGGTACTCGGTGGTGCCGCAAAGTGTGTACGTCCGGTCGTCTACTACTTTGGCGAAGCCGAAATCAACAACCTTGAGGTATCCCTGGGGATCGATGAGCAAATTCTCGGGTTTCAGATCACGGTATACGATGCAGCGCTCGTGGAGATACTCCAGCGCCATGAGAACGTGGCTTGCGTAGAATCTCGCGTGATCGTTCGGTAGCCGGCCTGGAGATGAGGGCGTGGAGTGCAAGTACGTAAACAGCTCGCCGCCCTGCACGAACTCGATGAGAAGATACAGTCGAGCTGCGTCCTTGTACGTCGTGAAGAGTTTAAGCAAGAACGGATGGTTGCATTGCGCCATCACTGCCTTTTCGTTGACCACGTTCCGTTGCTGTTTGTACGCCACGACAGATGCCTTGTTAAGCACTTTGAGAGCGTATGCAGCTCCCGTTGGTTTGTGCTTCACCAGCTTCACACGACCAAACGTTCCGGAGCCCAGCGTGCGCATTACTTCCAGGTCCTCTAGCTTGATTTGCCTCTGCTCCTGCATCTTCAAGGCACTCAGACGCTCCTCGGCTTCACGGTTCAAAATCTCTTGAATAGGACCCAATAGCTCCACAAACTTGCCTTGATCGAGCGACAGACATTCCAAGTTTCCGTTTGCGATCACGTCAGCTTGACGGGGCTCACCGTGAAGTAAACTCATTTCTCCAAAGAAGTTGCCGGTGGACAGAGTGGCCACCTGCCTCTTCTCCGTGGTTGACGCTCCATTTTCATCGGTGTTGGTGATTGATTTCGCAACAATGGCTGAGCCGTTCTTGATGATGTAAAAGGTGGTGCCGTGGTCGCCCTCCTTGATGACGAACTCGCCGTCTGAAAATGAAACTGGTTCGAGTGCCAGGAAGAGTTTTTCTTTCTCGGTGGGCGAAAGAACCTTCAGCATCGGAATGGACTGGAGCACGCGCATGCTCATGTTGTGATCGATCACTTCGCGGAGACTTCCCAGTTGGTCGTCGAAAGCTTGTCGATCAAGTGCAATGAGAGTCACGTCTGTTTCGGCTGTCACGTTCGCAGCTCGCGGCTCGTGGGTCATTAGTGCGCGTTCACCGAAGTAGTCGTTCTCAGTGAGGCGTACCGACTCCATGCGGTGACTATCGCCTACATCGGTGCAGACGACAGCTCCACTCTTGATGATGTACAAAACGTTGCCCCGCTCACCTTTTTTGATGATTCGATCACCCTTGGCAAACTTAACGAATTGTGCAGCCTCGGCAAGTTGTCCAAGTTGGGTCTCGGTCAGCGCATGCAGCAGTGAAACTTTGCGCAGTGCATTTTTGCACTCGCCAATCTGCTCGGACTGGATGCGAGCAACCAACCGGCGGAACGTCACGCGGTCGAGGGCCCAAAGGCGACCAGACTGTGAACAGGTCACGCTAGCAGTGCGGGGGCAATTGTACACCAGCGCCAGCTCGCCGAACGTGGCACCTCGTTGAACTGTGTTAACGACGTTTCCGTGCACCGAAATGGAGAACAAGCCTGTCTCGACGACATAGAAGAAGTCACCTGGATCCCCCTCGTTGATGATGACCTCACCTGCGACAGCAGACTTCTCCGCCATGAAGTCTACGATCGAATCGATGTCGCTGTGGCCGATTGTGTAGAAGAGAAAGTTATTGAGAAGCGCTTGGCGTATGATACCAGTGGACTCGGCTGATTTCACGACGCTCTTGAGCTCAAGTGGGGTGTCGAATTGGACGCTCTCGCCGAAGATATCACCACGGCGAAGCGCAGCTTTGCGCTTTTCGCGCAAGAGGATACTCATCTTCCGCTCTAGAATCAACCAGAGGCATCACTGCTCAGTTAACACGAAAAAACAACTGGAGAACGCATTGGTGCTAAATACCGACTTACCGACAGCGTCATCGCTCATAATGACAGGGTCAAACGTCTGCCCCACTTGGTTCGGCACCGAATTGATGCAGCCCATGGTAGATACAGCAGCCCCGAAGCTACCGCTTCCACGGGTCTAAGGACTCTTGGTCGTCACTTTCCCTTGGTTTTCAAGAATGCTTGGCCCTGAGTAGCATGTTGGGTGCTGAATGGTCTTGCGGACGCTACTTCCTCGGATTCTGAGGCCAAGATATTCAGGGTATTCGAATGGCTAAGACGAGAGGGAGCTTGTGGTCGGGTTTTTTGAAGATGTGCTTGTTTCAGAGCTATTTGAAGCTGCACCGAGAAGCTCTTCTTGAAGGATGACGTCGGGACGTTTTGAAACTACGACCTCAAGATAATTCTGGGCTCTTGTCACCTCATTGCCCATGAACTCAACTGATCTTCGTCCTGCTGTGCCGAGCAAAGTCGAAATGAACGACGCGGAACCAAAGTCATCGCGGGTGCGACTAGCTAGTTTTCCTGTTCTTGAAGACGACACGGATAGCTTCATCTACGACGATGACGGTGAATCGAACGAGGGAGATGGAAATTCGGAGTTGTGCATGTACATCCAGCGCCTTGAAAGGGAGAAACAAGAGCTCGAGAACGAAGTGCAGTTGCTTCGAGATCACGACGCTACTCAACAGATAAAACTCCAAGCTACAGAGCGCCGTGTCGAGATGCTCGAGGCGTCTCTGAAAGATGCGTTGAACGCAAGTGATGCCTTCCGACAGGAAAAGGACGTCGTGTTAGCGCTTCAAGCTAGTGAGCGCGAACGCATGGCTTCGCTTGTGGCGCTGCTTGAGGAGGCCCAAAATCGTTACGAGGACGCAGAGCGCGCCCGTCAAAGCGCGATTTTCAAACTCAGCTCTCTGCAGGCATCACGGGCTGATGCCACCAGTCAGAGTTTACTTCCACCGGTAATCAAAAGCACACGAAGCAGCTTGAATTTGACATCAGACAGTTTTGCCGATGGATCACTAGATTTTGGTGAGCGCATCGAAAAGTACAAGCGCGATATTGAGCTTCTTCGCCAAAAGCTCGAGTTGACGGAAGAGCAGGCTACGGAGAAGCAGAAAATGGCGGTGTCATTAGCACTACATGAGGCTCAACTCGATTACTCGAACGTGGTTGAGCATATGAAATTGGAGTGTGAACGCCGATTGAATGATTGGCGACACGATGAAGCTGTTCGAGCGAAGGAGAAGGAGAGTGCGATGGATGAGGATCGTTACAGCATTCGACTCGAAATGAAACACGCGCTACAACGATCCCAGATTGACCAGCGGGTTGCCTACCTTCAGTCACAGGCCGAATTTACGCCAGGAACGCTCAGTCATCACGCACTGCCCGATAGCGATTTTTCAATTGGGACGCTAGACGAAGTGCTTGTGCGCATGCAACTGGAACAGGTCCGTACCCGCCGATTCGAAGCACTGAAGAAGACTCTTCTTATCCGCCATGCCAAGCTAAATCAAGGAGCTAAAGAGCTTTTCTGCCGTTGGAAAATACAAACATCAAACACAAAGGCCGTACGCGTGAATGCCGTTCTGCATATGCGCCGCATCGTATTACACCTTGATTCTCGCAAGAAGTTGATCTGCTTTAACAAGTGGAGGGCGCAAGTGCAACAACTGCAAGTGCACACTTTTCAAGCTCAAGCACTTTCATGCTGGAACCGCATGATTGCTGTCGAGCGAATCAGCCATGTTATCGACCAAGCCACTGTGCGTAGTTCACATATCTGGTAGTAGCTACGGCGGGTTCACTAATATCGTTTTGTGGTTATGCAGGTGAAGCGGACGGCATCATACTTCCATAGGTGGCGGCACCAAAGTGGCGTGAAGTTCAAAGAAGGCGAGAAACAATCTGAGAGTGATCCAAGCAGTCCTGTGCTAGACGAGGAAGCTACGCAGTCCCTACAAGTGGAAATCAAGAAGCTTCACGACCAACTAGCCTCATCGAAATCTGAGGCTTGGCGATACAAAAGACAACTACTGAAGCAGTTCCTTTAGACTAAAAAGGCTGACAAGGAACACTACATGTAGCAACAACCAACTTACTACATGTAGATAGTCTGCTTTTCAACTAAAACAAAAGGGTGGCCACGGCGCACCTGATGCGCAAACTTTCACTATCAGCCACGGTAGCCTGGGTACCCAGGCGCCGCTCCATGGGGTAGGCCTTGAGGGTATCCTTGCTGCGGATATCCTGCTTGGGGCTGGTAAGTTTGGGGTGGGCCCTGCTGGTACCCTTGAGGGTAGCCTTGCTGCGGTGGATATTGCTGGTAGCCTTGAGTTGGTGGAGCTCCATATCCCTGGGCGTACTGCCCAGGCTGACCTTGCGCAGGATACTGTGAATAACCGTGCGTAGGTGGGGCACCGTAACCAGGGGCATATTGGCCTGGAGGAGGTTGCTGCTGCTGTCCTGGGGTAGGATGTTGCATCTGCGCTGACGGCGAGACCCCAGTCGGGGGGGATTGAGACGTCGAAGATGGTGCGCTTGGCTCAGAACCCGTTGGCTCCGAGAACAGGTGATATGTAGGCGGAAGAGCTGGATTGGGCGCAACACCCCTCACCTTCATATACTGGCACAATTGACGGGGGATCTCTGCAAGCGTTTCCCTGGTCAGCGCATCTGGGTATCCCGCAAAACGATTATACGGCACGAATTGAACACTGCAGCGCATGAATAAAATTGTGCGTTAGAAACGATAAATCTACAGGTGCATGTAAAAACAAACCGCATCCCGAAAAACGTACATGTCCCGTGCGGAAACCCGTCCATTGCTAGCACGGAGCTTGCCTCCGTCTCCATCAAGGGCTACCATGGATGAGAAGTCGGCGGGTCCAACCCCAATTATCACAATCTATCAGATAGACAGTTCTGTTAGAAATGCATAATGACAAGGTAAACTTCTTTTTGGTTACCGAGAGCGGGGACGTGTGGGATGCCTCAACAATTGCGTCAATCGTCCCCTGCATATCCATGATGGCACCATCTGTATGTATAATGCATACCGCCGCATTAGTCTTCACAACGACAAACTTGAACGACCGGTGATGCAGCAATTTCTACCCGTGATAATGAGCAGTACAAAGTATTTCTGCTTGCGGGGGTCATTCAGCTGGTTTGCAATTCGCATCGACTGGTTGATCAGCCTGTTCGTGTAGCAACACGCGACATATAAAAAGTAAGTTCGAGGGATAGCTTCGTTGTCGAAACTAGTGCCTTACGGGGCGAAGAAGGTCGGACCATGTAGACGAACATGACCAAGGGACGCTGTATAGAGCTGCAACAAGCATACATCCAAAATGTCTGTTCATGATGGTGACTCCACGACTGAGCAGTGCAAACTGTACCTGCAGCACACCCTGCGACCCCGCAACTTCCGGGTTTGACGGGTTGAGATTGAGAGCAAAGCAGTGGTCCACATCATACGCTCCAGGAGGAATTCCTCCAAACCCGTAAACTGGGAACTGCTTGTCTGCATCATATTCTTGCAAAATGGAGACCGTCGCTGAGATCGCATGCTGGTACTGATTGGGTCCCCGAGGATCAATGAAATGCAGACTGCAGGTGGATACGGACAGAATTCAGCGTCCGCTAAACAGTAAGAAAGATGCACTCTAGAAAAAAAAATGATATGGTATACCTGCGTGGATCGCTAGGCGGCCCGTTAGATGCCGTGTAGTCGATTCCAATAATCAGGTTCATCTCCAGGCCTCCACTAACTGAGCACAGAAACAGCCACAAATAATAGTAAGAACCTATGCCTGCGACGCCTCAATACATCAAACAGTTTTCCCGTACGATAATCGATGAAGCTGTGCTCTCGATACAGTTCCACTTCCGCGACCACGAGCAATCCGGCATTCGTGTACTTCTTGCCCTTCTTCTTCTGCAGAGCCTCGTTGTGCAAGACGTAGTTGGTGCCTCGCTTCCCCAAAATCTCCTCCAGCGTTGTTTGCACTTGCCCAATCAGCTCAAATTTTCCGCCTCGGTCTTCATCGAACACTTCCAGTCTCAGGGGGCGACGGTGGTCCCCATTGCACAGCTGCTGCAGTGGCAGCTCGAAGCGTCTCCAGTTCGGATTCAGATTGTTGTCGATGGTCTCCGTCCTGTGGACCTGCGTCCAGGATGCGCCATCCTCCCTCAGACGACTGATGACGAGGAACGGGTCACTTTTGCTGAACATTCCATCCATATTGGCCAGTGCCGTGGCCGAGAAGCGGAGACGCACCGCCTCACTGGAGGTTTTGACCTCCTCAGCCCTCACCAGAAGTGAGCCCTGGTGCTTGGACTTACTCTTGCCCCGTGTGAGCAGGAACGACCCACTTTGGCCTGGCGCTCCCATCAACTGCCCCAGAGTGAACTCGGCCCCTCCGATGTAATCCTGCTCCTTGAGCTTGTCGGGCGACGAGCTATCCTGGTCGTAAACGTCCACCTTGAACTGCTGCACCGTCTCGAAGTGGAACTCCACGAGGAACAGCTTGGCCCATTTGGGGTTCAGGTCGTCCTTCTTCATCTCCGTCCTGCCCACCTCGGTCCATCCAGCGCCGCCTAAATGGGAGGCAAATGTTAATACTTGGAGGGGGTAGATAGACAAAACGGGAGAGGCTTACTTTTCCCGTAGAGCACGGCGAACGGGTCGGACTTCGAGATGATGTCGCGGTCTTTGAGGTTCTTAGCGCTGAGCGAGAGCTCTACCGACGACGTGGGGGGACGAGCGGCCCCCGGGGGAGGCAAACCGGCGGCGTACATGCGGGAAGTAAGTGGTGGTCTTGAATGTGGCGATTAAAATCGGTAGTCGTTGGGTCGAATGGATTTTTTGGATAGACGATGGATACATTGATGTACGGTCTATGTGTGGTTGAAGTTACCCTTTTCGTGAGACCCGAAGTCCTCACGGTGAGTCGAGTCCTCGCTAGTGGTCTTAACAACCTCGTGTTCATGCTTTTTGTTCAGCACCTTGGTGCACGCAGACGCTCTGATCGCCAACGCAGGACAGACGCTGTTCGCGTGCTCGAACCTCGACACGCCACTGGGGAGATACAGGCATGCTGTCGTGCGGGACCAAGACATCGCGCTGCTGGAGCGGCCGCTATCCGCTGCGGAACTGCGGGCGCTGGTGCTCGACGACAGGAAGACTTCCCGACCCTAACGTTCGACACGCCGAGGAATGTCTTGACTGGAAGGCGAAACATTGCATTGCATTGCAGGTCCCAGCGGACAAGATAACGCACCGCAACGTACATGAGGCTTCGTGTGAGGAGTGCAGCCAGATCGATCTACAAGTACAAAACTTTTGTCATTCTCTATACACCTCTATCTTAAATATGGTAGACGTCCGGGCACTGCAGTGCATGAGGCACTGACCTCGCCGAGACATTCGGGGAAAAGTCATTAGGGTCTGCTTCAACTCGTTGCAAGCGCGTGTTGGGGGTAAAACGACACGGCACGGCGCACACAACGAGCGCAGTTATGCAGAGCGGGTGGGCCCATCGACAGATACAA
>JAHWLF010000496.1:739-13622 GCA_024679295.1 Phytophthora parvispora
GGGGGGGGGGGCTTGGGCAGTGACGACATCGACAACAGCTCTAACGTTAGATCACGAACCGCAACCTGCATCCGTTCGGCTCGGCTTGGCCCGGCTCAGCTCAGCTCGGCTCGAGCGAAGTTAAGTTTGAATCATCTCTCCGAAGAAGCTCTGCTGTCCCACCCGAGCTACCCGTTCTACAAGTACTTTGTGAAGACCAAGTTGAAAACATGGGCAACCAATTGGGTCTCTGAAAGAGAGCAAATGGTGAGGCACACATTTGGGCCAGTGCGAATAGACCGGAGGAATACGTCAAGTACTCGTTGGGATTGAAGGGTTTGGAGGGTGACGCGCTCAGGGAAGCCCCAAACTACAAGTTCTACAAGTACTATCTTAAAGCACGGAGGCATGTCACTTAAGTGGTTCCTCGGGATTATTGAATACTTCTCGACGGTAGAAGTATGAAGTAAGTACAATGTCAGATGACTCGATGTCGTCGCATTCGTAAAATATTGTACTTGAAGTAGTTTTTCTCGGAGGCTCCAGCGATCAACCCGATCATGCTGGAGTCTGGATTGCTTTCACATTAGGCCAAACCTACAAACAATCGAACAGGTTGAAAATACTACTGCTAGCATATTTGAATTGCCCAGTAGATATTCCTCAACAAAGAGATTATTCTTCGTTTGTTTTTGAAAAGAGAACCGTTCTCATATTCCTTCAGTTATAAAGGAAAATTTAGGCATGAACTGTGTTCATGTGCGTGGCTCTTGAACGCCAGCCTTCCTAAGGAGTACGCCGCCCACTTCTTCTGCGTATCGTTCCCTGTTCGCTCCAGGTTTACCAGTAGACCAATGACGCCCTCCTTCACAACTTGAGCGTGGATGTTCCTGTGATTGGTGGCGAGGTTCACCAAAGCCATGGTCGCGTACGCCTTCTGCTTGTCACTTCCAGACCGCAACAGCGACGTCAGAACGGGAATACCCCCATTTCTCGCGATAATATCAGCACTCGCGTCGCTCTTTAGAGCGATATGACCCAACGCGAAAGCTGCTTCCTCTTTGTGGGCCTCTGTTCCCGATTGCAAGAGTGAAACGAGCGGTATCACTGCGTCTTCTAGTGCAGACACGACAGTCACCTCGCAACTGTAGGCGGCGAGACGACCCAAAGCAAATGCCGCGTTCTCCTTGTGTCGGTCCAAACTGGAACGAAGCAGCGAAATCAGCAGCGGAATCGCACCCTCGCGTTCGATGACAAGACAGTTCGCGTCGTCTTTAACTGCTAGAGACCCCAGCGCCAACGCGGCCCACCGTTTGTGCGGATCTGATCCAGATCGTAACAGTAAAACTAGAGGCAATATGGCTCCAGCTCTTGATATCGCAACACGATGCTCAGCCAGTTCGTCTTCGCCGCAAATAAAACTCAGAGCCATAGCTGTATACTCTTTCTGCTTGTCGGTACCAACGCGTAGGATCTCCACTAGAGGAGCTATTCCTCCTTCTTGAACAATTTGTGCACAATTCTCATAGCTTTTGTCTGCAAACTCGCTCAATGCATACACCGCTTGTTCCTTTTGACGATCGTTCCCTGATTGCACGAGATCAAGCAAGCAAGCGACGGCTCCATTGTGCACCATGATCATGGCATTTGCTTTGTTAACAGCTAGCCGAGCCATCGCAAACGCCGCAGACTCTTTCAGTATGTCCGTTCCAGATCGAAGGAGAGTCATTAAAAATGGTAAAACTCCACCATGCGCGAGTGCAATCTTGTTCGAGTTGCTTGAAGCTGCGAGGTTACCAACTGCCACCGCAGCATATCGTTTCTGTTTCTCCGTTCCATGTGCTAGAAGTGAGTTAAATAGCAGGATAGCTCCTGCTTGTACGATTTCAGTGCAATTTGCGGTGCTGTTGAGAGCGAGGTTCCCCAACCCAAGCGCTGCGTGCTCTTTGATCGAAGCACCTCCAGTCTGTAACAGCGAAATAAATGCCGGGATAACACGTTCTTCAGCGATAGCTGAACGACTCGTTTCACTCATACCAGCAAGATGACTGAGAGCGAAAGCAGCTTGCTCTTGTAGTCCTTTGGCTCCATATCGTAGCAGCGAAATTAGAGGAGTAATCGCTTGTTCTAGCGTGGTCGCCAACACGCTCGCGTTCGTGCCAACAGAAAATGTGCCTATTGTCAACGCAGCAATCTCCTGCTGAGCACTGCTGCCTGATTGCAAGAGGGAGATCAGATACGAAGCCGCTTCTTCAAGCTCAGCCACGTTGCTCTTCACATCACCTCGGGCTACAAAGGTGCCTAATGCAAATGCTGCAGACTCCTTTTGAGCATCTGTCCCTTGAAGCAGCAGCGAGACGAGAAGCTCAACGCCTCCATCCACCTCAATCGCCGTGCAGTTGTCGATACTACGGCTCATGAGGCTACCGAGAGCAAACCCAGCTCGTTCCTTCTGTCGTCCACAACCAGAACGCAGAAGCGAAATAAAAAGAGCGATCGCTCCAGCACTTGCAATCATCGCACAGCTATTGTCGCTGGCAAAAGCGAGATGACCCAAAGCCAACGCAGCAAACTCTTTTTGCCGACCGATGCTGTCTTGGAGAAGGAGCATGAGAAGCGGAATAGCGCCAGCATTTGCGATACCGACACTGTTTGATTCACTATCTTGGCAGAGTTTGGCCAATGCATAAGATGCCCACAACTTTTGAGCCTGGGTTCCTGTCTGAAGGAGAACCAAAAGAGGAGCAATCGACCCTTTACTAGCGAGAAGAGCTCGGTCCATGTCGTTGTTGGCAAGTCTGCCCACTGCTACCGTGGCCCAGAATTTCACAGCTTCATTTCCGGTTCTCAACAGATCGACAAGTGCTGCTATAAGGCCCGAATCTTGCAGAGATTTCCCCTTCATCAGTGTACCAATACCCGCACAGTAGATCGCAGCTTTGACCTTGTCTCTGTTATCGCCTCCCCGGAGAATAGCTGCCGTATCATGAAGTTCTTGTGCTGTCGAGGCTCGAATTACTGTGCGATGCCCGTCGACTTCTTGCTTTGGCAGGTTTAGATCCAAGTTGGCAATCCAACTAAGTAGCAACACTACACACACCTGCGTAAAGTGCGAGCCACCAACTTTCACCACATCTTCGAGTACGACAACCCCATCCATTAGATAGAGTTGACTCCGCTGTGCATCATCGATGCATTCCTCAATCAATAGCTGCATCAAGTTGTCTTGACCCTCTTCACTGCCGGAAGTAATATCCAAAATGATGTCCGACACCGATCGACACCCAGGAACCGTGCTCGGAGAGGCTGCGCATTTCACTGGTGCTATGTGTGCCTCTCTTCCAGCCAAGATCTGTAATTGCTGAATGACAACTTCGATTCCTACCCGCTTTGTAGGGTCGAAACTCGTCATGGAGACGACCAGCCTCCACATTTCGTCGGTCATCACGTCAGGTTTGTCCGGGATCTCCCCCTTCCTGAGGTTCTCCCGGACGTCATCGTCTGGCAGAAAAGCAAACGGTGGCTCACCAATCGTGGCCTCTATGATGCACATTGCAAAGGAATAAATGTCCGAGGAGAAAGTGGGTCGTCGCTTCAGGCACTCGGGTGCACGCCAACGTAAATTGCTCGATGAAGAATGTTCATGTTTGGATTGAGAAAGAGTTGAACACGTGCTCATCCTGAGCAGCCCCACGTCTACGAGTTTTGCGTGGCCGTCGGCATCAACGAGAATGTTGCTGAGCTTCAGATTGCCGTGGACAATCTTTTCCTTGTGAATATATTCCAGCCCCAGTGCGGCCTCGAACAAAAGTCTCCACATCTGTGTTTTGTTTTTATCGGAGCGGGCAAGGTGTGAACTGAGGTTTCCGTTCGATGCATACTCGTACACGATGAAAGGAGGTAAGCTGATGTGCGAGGCGCCAAGCATCCCAATGACATTGGGATGGCTTAGTGGGGAAATATCGCCGAGCTCTTCCTCCAATTGGTGTTGCATGCGCTCATCCAGCACTTCGTCATCAACGAGAAAGAATTTAATCGCCACGTGCGTTTGGTCACCCCAGACACCATGGTGCAGAGTCCCAGTTGGCCTTCGAGCAAACGGTTTGGGCTCGTACTCCAGCTCGTAGAGTGGCAAGAACCACGCGGGCAAATTCCCTTCAGCTGTCTTCGAAGTCATCAGGACTGTGGCCAGCATCGCCTTCATGAGCCCTAACACGTCATCGTCGTTTCGCTCTCCTCTCTGCTCGATCTCAAACTTCAGCAGCAAGACTGCTTCTGCACGAGCGCGGGGGTCTTGGAGCTCGCTGCGGACGACAGCAGCGCTTTTTACTGTTACAGCCAGTACATCTTTTTGGAGACGATGGTCTTCTTCCCATTCTCCACCCCAGGTACTGGTAGACGCGATGTTCAACAAATCAAACAGCTCCGCTACCTCTTCGTGTAGCAAGCGGAGCTGGTCCATCATCGTGCTGTGCTCCACTACTCGGTTCACTAGCTCCTTCCCTCGGTAGCGTTCCAGAAATTGAAGGAACTTGGAAACAACTTGCACACTTCTCCCACAAGCTTCTCCGGGGGTATCTATCTTGACATTCTGCAGTGTCTTGAAGACAACTTCCAGTCGACTGTAAAGGCGCTTGCAGGCCCGTCGGGTCTCTTTCATCTCGGTGCTCAACTTCTTGATAACTGGAAGCACTTCCGCCATGGAGCCTGCGCCAGGAACCACCAAAGCGTAGGAGGAAGTCATGAGCTCCTGGCCAGCTTGTCAATCAACACGGTGGATCACAAAGTGATCGAGGGGTGGTTGGAAACCAGTCGTTGGCCAAGAATATGCTGCTGGGATGAAGACAAAAGCAAATGCATTCTTAGCTTAGCATTCCATCTTTGGTTTTGGTGATCAACAATACAACTGCGTAGGAATCTCAGCATTTCTTTATATACATGATGCAATCAGCAAAGATGCCTAGCACCTTACCTCCGTGTGGCTAACGGTTTTAGCACTAGATACTTGCTCACAGCATCCTGGAGTCGGCTTTCCTCGCGAAGTTAAGGAAAAGTGGCCTGACACCGGCGCGCACATTTTGGAACGCGCTTTGAGCAACTTCAGCTGTCACTCTTTGCGCGCTAACGCCGTCTAGGAAGAACCTCACCACCGGTGAGATGAATGGGCCTTGCAACAACCCACTGCTACCAATTCTCTCTCTTGTGAGATGATGGATAGCATACCCAGCTTGTAGCTTTTGCTCGTCCGTCCCAGTGTGTAGCAAAAGCTCCAGTGGTTCAGCGGCTCCTTCATTCAGAATCGCCGACCGGTTCGCGTCGTTGCTCTCAGCGAGACATCCCAGTGCGTAAGCTGCGCACTCCTTCTGGTCCTCGATTCCAGTTGTGAGGAGTGCCACCAGCGGAGCAATGGCGCCTTCCCGGCCAATTTGATCGCGAAGGTCTTGGCTGCTGCTTGCGAGGTTCCCCAACGTGTAAGCGGCCGACTGCTTCTGTGGATCAGACCCGGAAGCCACAAGCTTCACGAGGGGCTCGATCGCTGCCTTCAACTGGGTTACTGCGTTGGTTTCGTCGTCACTGCAAGCCAAGTTCCCCAAAGCAAAGGCAGCCCATCGCTTCAGCGCCTCCGTTCCCGACGACAGAGATGCGGCTAGCAGATTGATCGCTCCTTCCAGCGTGATCTTCACTCGATTCGTGTCATCTAGAGCAAGGTGTCCGAGAGTGTAAGCAGCCCACTGCTTTTGGGCCTTGGTACCGACGCGTAAGAAGTCAACTAGCCGCGGAATTGCATCCTCCGCAGCTATCGCTGTGCGGTTGGCCTCGTTGTTCAAGCACAAGCAGCCGAGTGCATACACCGCCCACTGGTTTTGAGCCGTAGTCACAGCCTTCACGAACGCTACCATGGGGGGAATGGCGCCTTCGCGGGAGATTTTGCTGCGACTTTCGTCACTATCCGCCGCCAGAATCCCCAGTGCGTACGCCGCTTCCTGCTTGTGCATGTCGGACCCGCATCGCAGCAGCATCACGAGAGGCGGGATGGCCCCCTCGCGAGCGATTTGGCCACAGTTTTCGTCGTTGTTGCTGGCGAGAGATGCCAGCGCCTCCGCTGCCCACAGTTTTTGATTATCCGTTCCATCCGAAAGGATTCCAACCAGTAGTGGCAGCACCCCGACAACCCGCAATGTATCAATTTCTCCACGAGTTGCCATACACGAACATATTAGGGCTGCGATCTCTTTCTCCTCATCATCACCGCGCTGAAGCCCATTCAGCAGCTGCAGCATTTCGTGGCGAGTTGCGTCTCGAACCAAGCCCCGCATCTTCTCGAATTCAGATTCGCGTAGCTTCGAGTAAACGAACGTAAACCAGCTCAAGCAGTGTAGCGCATAGAGCTGGATGTAGTAATGTTCACGATTTTCTTGAACCAAGCGCGAGAGAATTGGAATTCCACCGGCTTTGAAAATCCCCACCCGGAAGCTGCTGTCAGCGCACTTGCGGATGAGAAGCAACAAAGCGGCTTCCTTGTCTTCGGGACTCACTTGATCGTCGTCCAGAAACGCCATAAACTTCGGAACCGAAATGGAAGAACTGTTCTCATCCTTGAGCACGGGCTTTTCAATTGGCACAGACTCCTGAACAACCGAGATCTCGTTTTCAATCGCCGAGTCTGGGATGATTGACATCGTTTCGTCGAGGGCATCGTTAGGCTGCGCCAGCACAGGTTTCTGGGTGAGGGGGGTCGTTTTCGTAGCAGAATAGAGAACTTGAGGAGCCGCACTCTGTGACTTCCTCCGCTCGGCCCGCTTCTCAACCAGCGGCAGCATGGCAGCTTGGACGAGATCGTGGGTGAGCTTAATGTCCGAGTGCATTTTCTCCAGCTTGGACAGGAACTTCGCTGCATTCTTTTCTGCAGTGGCCGTGCCTTGTATCACCGTGGCGCAAGTGGCTAGCCCGAGTGTCTGGAAGAGTTCGTCGATGTCGCGTACGATCTCTAGACGCTCTTGCTCCATCTCGTTGATCTTGAACAGGCGGACGACTCGATGCATTTTCTTGTACTTCTGCAGGTAGTCGAGGAAGTTGAGCGCCGCCAACTCGAATTTCTGGAAGGTACGAGCACGACGAAGCGTGGCATGGTTTGCGACTGCCTCATCCATCTGCAGCACTTGGATCTCGACGTAGATCTCTGTCAAGCGCAGATAGGTCTGCTCATTGACATGACGCTGGCGTCGAATGGCTTGTCGTAGATCGAAAATCTTCTTGAGGCACTTGAGAACCGGCGAAACAGCTTCCATGGGGCAGTCCCCAGCTGGAGCTGCCCCAGTGAGGACTTGACGGTGAGTTCCAAAATGAACTCAGTCGACGGCGGTGCTGCACGCAGAATCGCAGGCAAAGAGGCTGCAAGCTTCGGTGAGACTAACTTGTTGGTTGGAGGTTCACGCCCGTCACCGTTGGCGGTTCGGATCCGTTCGTCAGACGTGACCTTCTAGTAGGCGAACTTGGCAAGATAGAGCTTTTTGGTGAAATTTGCGCATTACGGCGAACCAAGGTTAAAAGGCCACTTGCGCGGAATTGACTTGGTGCTTGTGTAGCATCTTAGCTCACGTGGTGCTGTCAAGTGTGCCCGTTCTTGATTAATCGAGCCGTATCAAGGTTAGGCACATCTGGAGTGTCGAGACACGGCTAATTCGGCCAGTATTGTTAAACAAAACTGTAGTCTCAATGCGGCTTTTATCTCGGATCGACAGTTGAGAGGTGGTAACAACACGGACAGACACCTGCGATCTGTACGGCCAAAGCTCCATGTTTTCCTCTTGGCATTCATTGTAAGCCGAATTCGGGAAATGGGAAGAATCATGTTGTCTACTTCAGTGCCGAAATCTTTTGCGGCTCAAAACGCAAAGCCAACATCTACTCCGCAATGGTAAAAGTTTTATAAAACCATTCCGACACCATGGGTCTTCGCAAGTGAAAACAATTTTCGTGGCGGAGCCGTTGAGAACCAGTGACAACCAGAATGCTGTGCCCGAACGTTCGTTAAGTCCGGGGTGTGGCCGCTGTGGAAACGACTCGAATCGGTTGGTTGCGGAGGGTCTCAGTTGATACTAGCTCCTTGGATCGTTGTTGCACAAAACCGACAAATTTTCTATGCACGGTGGCGGTCTTCCCCACTCGACGTCCTGATTTTTTAACCCAGCAGTGAACACATGCATGTCGGGTCGGCATGAGACAAAAGATCGAGGCCGTTTCCCCGCATCAACGATCCACGGCCCCGATCCGATGATTTAGAACCATCTCAGCGGGCACAAATATTATTGTGCGTCCGTTGGGCATTTCCTTGGGCGGGGAGGGGGGCTTAGCAACTAGCTTCTGCAACTTCGCGTGTGTTTGAACGCGTTCGCTTCAGCGGCCTTGCATTGGTTAGCTTAAGCCTAACTTATCCGAAGGAATATGCTTGTTCTGGTGACAAAATCCCAAGTGAGACTTCGTAAAATGGATACTACGTAAATGAACAGCATACTTCACTCAAGGCAGTTCACAATGTTCAAACGTGGTAATATTGCTGGGAATTAAGATGTATAGTTTATACAGCGCTATAGAGTTGATCAAACAAAATCAGCTGGCAACCCAGCCCACAGCAACACTACGGAGTAGGTCTCCAACGTTGGTAGTTTCGATCACAGTGGGGCGTAGTATTTCCAATGCGTCCAAAGCTGAGTGCTGTTGCGCATTAGTGCCTGTGTTCACGAGCAAGTGAAGAAGAGGGATGGCTCCCTCGCTCACGATCATATCCCGGTTGTCGTCGCTAGAACATGCTAGCTTCTTCAGCGCAATGATAGCGTTCGACTTCTGCAAGGTCGTCCCCACACGCAGGAATTCCACCACTGAGGCCACCACTTTCTCTGAAGGGAAGGAAGAGTGGTCATGTGCAATATTTCCAAGAGCCCGAACCGCTTGAGCTTGTTGGTCTTCCTCTCCTCCAAGTACAAGCGCTAATAGCGGAGGCACTGCTCCCTCCTTGACAATAACAGCACGGTTCGCAGCATTGCTCTCGGCTAGACTCGCTAGAGCGTAGGCTGCCCATTGCTTCTGCTCACTCGTCCCGTCGTGAAGAAGCCCTACCAGCGGGGCTATCGCTCCTTCTCGACCGATTTCGTCACTGTTGTCATCGTCATTCGCTGCCAGATTCCCCAGTGTATAAGCCGCTTCTTGCTTTTGAGGATCGGACCCTGTTCGAACCAGCTCCACAAGCGGTAAAATAGCCTCGTCAAGCTCCATCGCTACTTCATTATCGCAGGCGAGGTTCCCCAACGCGTACGCCGCCCACTGTTTCTGCGCGTCGGTGCCGATTTCCAGAAGCGTTACCAGTGGTTTGATAGCTCCTTCAAGCGTGATCTCGCTTCGATTGGCGTCGTTGTAGGCGAGGTTCCCGATGGTGTACGCTGCCCATTGCTTCTGAGCGCTGGCCCCGACTCGAAGCAGCTGAACTAGTGGCGCGATAGCTCCTTCTTGCGCAATAGCGACTCGGTTCGCTTCGTTGCTCAATGAAAGTGTCCCCAAGGCGTACACAGCCCACTGATTCTGTGCATCCGTCACCGCCTTCACGAAAGCCACCATGGGAGGGATGGCACCTTCACGAGCGATCGTAGCACGGTTCACATCATTGTCAGCAGCGAGGTTTCCGAGCGCGTACGCTGCCTCCTGCTTCTGCATGTCCGTGCCAGATCGTAACAACGCGATCAATGGCGGGATAGCTTTCTCACGAGCAATAGCCACGCAGTTCTCGTCGTTGTTGCTGGCGAGAGTTCCAAGTGCCTCGGCAGTCCATAACTTCTGGTTGGGAGTTCCATGTTCCAGGATGTGGACAAGGGGGCCAAGCACACCGACAGTTCGCAAAATATCTACGTCGCCTCGAGTAGCCATGCACGAGCACCGAATCGTGGCATCTTCCTTCTCCTGCTCGGTGCCGAACTTGAGATCACGAATCAGTGACTGAGTATGCAGCGGTGCCGCCTCCGGGATGCATCCTCGTACCAGTTCGAACTCCATCTCGGGCATCTTGGAGTAGATGAATGTGAACCAGCTCAGACAATGCAGAGCGTAGAGCTGCGTGAAGTAACTCTCGTCTCCCCGCACCAATCCAGCAAAAAGTAGAATCCCGTTGGCCTTGTACACTTGCACTCGACTGTTGCTCGTGACGCACTTGCGAATAAGTGCCAGCAACGTTTTATCTTTGTTGGCGGTCTCACCAGACCCCAGCGACTCCATGAGCAGTGGCACAGACAAATTGTCTGCAGCGGGTGAGTGACTTCGCTTTAACACGGGTTTCTGAGCAACCAGCTCTTGCTCGACCTCCTCGCTCTTTCGTTTCTCCACAAGCCCTACCAGAGCCGCTTGAACTTGGTTATGAGTAAGCTTGACGTCTGTGTGGACGTCTTGCAGCGTGGAGAGGAATTTGGCGGCGTTCTTGGCCGCCGACGCGTCCGCGTTCATCACCGTCACGGAGGTGGCGAGCCCCAGCATGCGGAAAAGCTGGTCGATCTCAGCGACGATCTGCTGGCGCTCAGTCTCCATGTCGCTGCGTTTGAAGAAACGCAGGAAGCGGTTCATGTCGTTGTACTTTTGCAGATACCGCACGAAATGGTTAACAGCCGAGGCGAACTTCTTGACGGTGGCATTGCGCCGCAGCGTAGCGTCGTCTTGGAGAGGCCCGTACCGATCCAGCAGTTGGAGCTCGACGTGGATCTCGGTTAGTTGCAAGTAGGTTTGCTTGTTGACGCGGCGTTGGTGGCGAATGGCTTCTCGGAGCTCGAAAATCTTGATGAGGCCTTGGGCCACATTGATAGCGGTGGACATTGGTGGGAAATTCCGCTTGAGCGCTTGGAAGCGAATTCAAGAATGGACGAACTGAGACGCATGGAAAGCTGTCGGACTCCGATCTCGGTGAGACTTGAGGTGGTTTGACGTGCGTTGTTTTGAGGCTGGGCGGACCTGTACACCCTTTCGCGGCCAGTTGACTTGCCTTGCTGCTGTCTGTCTCGTCCGACATGACGATCCCGTGCGCTTTGCTTGGCAATCAAAATTTGGCGTGTCCCCATTTTTTCACCCCCTTTAGGGTGAACGCGGCTCGGCTGACTGCGTGGAACAGCAAATTCGCTGAAGCGTGGTCTGCAATCTCTGGTCGAGTTACATTTTCGTGGCATATCTAAGCGGAATTTTTGATAACCATGCTAACCTTGCTGGTCGAGCACAGCTCTTCGCGGTTGCTCTCGCTTTCGAGGAACCTTTCGATGCCCTCCGATTTGCTCGGCGAGGAAGGCTGCAGTCTTCGAGTATGCATGCCCCACCAGTCACTGCAGCACACCAGCGTTCATTTCTCATAGCCGACCGAGGGCCACTCTTAAGGACTATCCATCCCTGGTCGTTTCGATATGTCGTCGTGGACGTCGGACCACCTTTGAGTTCGTTGATCCTTAGGCGCTCGAGGCGTGTCGATACGCGCCACAGCAAGTAAAGCCACCGTGTGTATGTGAATTTACAGTTTCACGTTGCATGTGTGGCCGCAGCCGAAGGCGCAATTGCCCGGGAGACGCGTGTAAATCCGTGGGTGGCACCCGACGCTCGAGCTGCTGCAGGCAACTGGCTGCTGCTCTTATCTCACACAGCTAGCCTGTCTGAAGCGAGCCGAAAGATCCCATTTCGCTGCTAGCCGAACCAGTATCAGCAGCTGCAAGAAAGTTCCCCCGCCATTTTCTGGAGCTAGGCGGGATACATGAGTTGAACACTCAAGTCAAATTACATAGCAAGCATCGACCGAGAACGAGCTCCGCCATTGGACCGTTACAGCGGAACCAGCTTGGCCAGACACCACACCGTACTGTACACCATCGTTTGGGGTTAAGATCCCTCTCAGGCTCGTAGTACACAATTTGAGTGTCAACATATATGAGCCCCTTTAAGGATCATTGCGCGAGTGCTCCCCGTTCAACTACAAAATGTCGCGACTCGCTAGTCGACAAGTAGGACCTTCACGCGTGGACATTTGGCCTTGTCCCGTAGACGACCAAGTTGTAGTATTTTGCGAAAAATGCCTTTTCATCAGCCAATGCCCCTGTTTTCCTGCAAATTGTAGACGCATTCGGGGAACAACTTCGTGAAAACACGTTGCGATTTGAACTTACATCCTGGTGAAAGGGGGCAACTGCCTAGCGAAAGAGGGCAACTGGGGTCCAAGATCTCGGTAAGGTTGCGTCGCCCGAACGCAAGTCAACTTGAACTCAATGATTTGAGTCGCCTTTCACTGCATCAGTACACGTACACGTCGGACTGAGTGGTCTGCATCCGTTCGAAGGTTTGAGCACCGTCAACAGCATCAAACGCTAACATGGCTGTATGAGTTTTTCTTTAAAATCTCAATCTGGACACTGTCAAAATCGCGGGTGGTGTGTTGGTAAACCTATCGATCGGTAAGCGTACCTTGTCCACTGCACGTCCAAACGCACGCAAGTAGATGGACATCGCACGCCATTCCAGCCCGCGTGAGATCTTTCAACTAGGTAAGTTGCCCGTGGCCGAACACTCTGGCAAAGCCAAGCTTCCCGCAAAATGGGATGGGGAATGGCTACAGAACGCGCAGCTCTATGGTGCCTGCATCAATGCTGTACCCGATCGCGAGTGGGTAAGATAATCCGCTCATACAGTTGATTCTAGCCAAACCCAGCGAACGATTTTCCAGATCAAAGGTGATGAATGCCCTTCTGGGCATATGTACTAGGCTGCAGACCTGACAATACACTAGGAATGAATGGTCATTTAGTGAAGAGGTCCAAATCCCGTAGTGGTCTGAGCTCAAGAGGTCATTGTTGTAAAACGAGCTGGATAACTACTACAGATAAGAGCCGGTTGGAAC